>CM075865.1:38937874-38968773 GCA_038021265.1 Cyprinella venusta | reverse complement strand
TGAGGCTCTAGACCCTTCCAGAGCCGAGATATCGGATGTCAAAGTTTTGACCTGAAAAAAAACATAAGGGGTAACACTGTCATTTTTGGCCGAAATTTTGACCCCCTCCGATCTTCTTGAAACTCTGGATTCTGACAGAGGGCCACGAGACTTCGACCAGCGCGCAAAAATGGAGGCTCTAGACCCTTCCAGAGCCGAGATATCGGATGTCAAAGTTTTGACCTGAAAAAAAAACATAAGGGGTAACACTGTCGTTTTTGGCCGAAATTTTGACCCCCTCCGATCTTCTTGAAACTCTGGATTCTGACAGAGGGCCACGAGACTTCGACCAGCGCGCAAAAATGGAGGCTCTAGACCCTTCCAGAGACGAGATATCGGATGTCAAAGTTTTGACCTGAAAAAAAAAAACATAAGGGGTAACACTGTCGTTTTTGGCCGAAATTTTGACCCCCTCCGATCTTCTTGAAACTCTGGATTCTGACAGAGGGCCACGAGACTTCGACCAGTGCGCAAAAATTGAGGCTCTAGACCCTTCCAGAGCCAAGATATCGGATGTCAAAGTTTTGACCTGAAAAAAAACATAAGGGGTAACACTGTTGTTTTTGGCCGAAATTTTGACCCCCTCCGATCTTCTTGAAACTCTGGATTCTGACAGAGGGCCACGAGACTTCGACCAGCGCGCAAAAATGGAGGCTCTAGACCCTTCCAGAGCCGAGATATCGGATGTCAAAGTTTTGACCTGAAAAAAAAACATAAGGGGTAACACTGTCGTTTTTGGCCGAAATTTTGACCCCCTCCGATCTTCTTGAAACTCTGGATTCTGACAGAGGGCCACGAGACTTCGACCAGCGCGCAAAAATGGAGGCTCTAGACCCTTCCAGAGCCGAGATATCGGATGTCAAAGTTTTGACCTGAAAAAAAAACATAAGGGGTAACACTGTCTTTTTGGCCGAAATTTTGACCCCCTCCGATCTTCTTGAAACTCTGGATTCTGACAGAGGGCCACGAGACTTCGACCAGCGCGCAAAAATGGAGGCTCTAGACCCTTCCAGAGCCGAGATGTCGGATGTCAAAGTTTTGACCTGAAAAAAAAACATAAGGGGTAACACTGTCATTTTTGGCCGAAATTTTGACCCCCTCCGATCTTCTTGAAACTCTGGATTCTGACAGAGGGCCACGAGACTTCGACCAGCGCGCAAAAATGGAGGCTCTAGACCCTTCCAGAGCCGAGATATCGGATGTCAAAGTTTTGACCTGAAAAAAAAAACATAAGGGGTAACACTGTCGTTTTTGGCCGAAATTTTGACCCCCTCCGATCTTCTTGAAACTCTGGATTCTGACAGAGGGCCACGAGACTTCGACCAGCGCGCAAAAATGGAGGCTCTAGACCCTTCCAGAGCCGAGATATCGGATGTCAAAGTTTTGACCTGAAAAAAAAAACATAAGGGGTAACACTGTCGTTTTTGGCCGAAATTTTGACCCCCTCCGATCTTCTTGAAACTCTGGATTCTGACAGAGGGCCACGAGACTTCGACCAGCGCGCAAAAATGGAGGCTCTAGACCCTTCCAGAGCCGAGATATCGGATGTCAAAGTTTTGACCTGAAAAAAAAACATAAGGGGTAACACTGTCGTTTTTGGCCGAAATTTTGACCCCCTCCGATCTTCTTGAAACTCTGGATTCTGACAGACGGCCACGAGACTTCGACCAGCGCGCAAAAATGGAGGCTCTAGACCCTTCCAGAGCCGAGATATCGGATGTCAAAGTTTTGACCTGAAAAAAAAACATAAGGGGTAACACTGTCGTTTTTGCCCGAAATTTTGACCCCCTCCGATCTTCTTGAAACTCTGGATTCTGACAGAGGGCCACGAGACTTCGACCAGCGCGCAAAAATGGAGGCTCTAGACCCTTCCAGAGCCGAGATATCGGATGTCAAAGTTTTGACCTGAAAAAAAAACATAAGGGGTAACACTGTCGTTTTTGGCCGAAATTTTGACCCCCTCCGATCTTCTTGAAACTCTGGATTCTGACAGAGGGCCACGAGACTTCGACCAGCGCGCAAAAATGGAGGCTCTAGACCCTTCCAGAGCCGAGATATCGGATGTCAAAGTTTTGACCTGAAAAAAAAACATAAGGGGTAACACTGTCGTTTTTGGCCGAAATTTTGACCCCCTCCGATCTTCTTGAAACTCTGGATTCTGACAGAGGGCCACGAGAATTCGACCAGCACGCAAAAATGGAGGCTCTAGACCCTTCCAGAGCCGAGATATCGGATGTCAAAGTTTTGACCTGAAAAAAAAACATAAGGGGTAACACTGTCATTTTTGGCCGAAATTTTGACCCCCTTCGATCTTCTTGAAACTCTGGATTCTGACAGAGGGCCACAAGACTTCGACCAGCGCGCAAAAATGGAGGCTCTAGACCCTTCCAGAGCCGAGATATCGAAGGTCAAAATTTGGACCTGAAAAAAAAACATAAGGGGTAACACTGTCATTTTTTTTTTTGGCCGAAATTTTGACCCCCTCCGATCTTCTTGAAACTCTGGATTCTGACAGAGGGCCACGAGACTTCGACCAGCGCGCAAAAATGGAGGCTCTAGACCCTTCCAGAGCCGAGATATCGGATGTCAAAGTTTTGACCTGAAAAAAAAACATAAGGGGTAACACTGTCGTTTTTGGCCGAAATTTTGACCGCCTCCGATCTTCTTGAAACTCTGGATTCTGACAGAGGGCCACGAGACTTCGACCAGCGCGCAAAAATGGAGGCTCTAGACCCTTCCAGAGCCGAGATATCGGATGTCAAAGTTTTGACCTGAAAAAAAAACATAAGGGGTAACACTGTCGTTTTTGGCCGAAATTTTGACCCCCTCCGATCTTCTTGAAACTCTGGATTCTGACAGAGGGCCACGAGACTTCGACCAGCGCGCAAAAATGGAGGCTCTAGACCCTTCCAGAGCCGAGATATCGGATGTCAAAGTTTTGACCTGAAAAAAAAACATAAGGGGTAACACTGTCGTTTTTGGCCGAAATTTTGACCCCCTCCGATCTTCTTGAAACTCTGGATTCTGACAGAGGGCCACGAGACTTCGACCAGCGCGCAAAAATGGAGGCTCTAGACCCTTCCAGAGCCGAGATATCGGATGTCAAAGTTTTGACCCGAAAAAAAAACATAAGGGGTAACACTGTCGATTTTGGCCGAAATTTTGACCCCCTCCGATCTTCTTGAAACTCTGGATTCTGACAGAGGGCCACGAGACTTCGACCAGCGCGCAAAAATGGAGGCTCTAGACCCTTCCAGAGCCGAGATATCGGATGTCAAAGTTTTGACCTGAAAAAAAACATAAGGGGTAACACTGTCGTTTTTGGCCGAAATTTTGACCCCCTCCGATCTTCTTGAAACTCTGGATTCTGACAGAGGGCCACGAGACTTCGACCTGCGCACAAAAATGAAGGCTCTAGACCCTTCCAGAGCCGAGATATCGGATGTCAAAGTTTTGACCTGAAAAAAAAAACATAAGGGGTAACACTGTCGTTTTTGGCTGAAATTTTGACCCCCTCCGATCTTCTTGAAACTCTGGATTCTGACAGAGGGCCACGAGACTTCGACCAGCGCGCAAAAATGGAGGCTCTAGACCCTTCCAGAGCCGAGATATCGGATGTCAAAGTTTTGACCTGAAAAAAAAAACATAAGGGGTAACACTGTCGTTTTTGGCCGAAATTTTGACCCCCTCCGATCTTCTTGAAACTCTGGATTCTGACAGAGGGCCACGAGACTTCGACCAGCGCGCAAAAATGGAGGCTCTAGACCCTTCCAGAGCCGAGATATCGGATGTCAAAGTTTTGACCTGAAAAAAAAACATAAGGGGTAACACTGTCGTTTTTGGCCGAAATTTTGACCCCCTCCGATCTTCTTGAAACTCTGGATTCTGACAGAGGGCCACGAGACTTCGACCAGCGCGCAAAAATGGAGGCTCTAGACCCTTCCAGAGCCGAGATATCGGATGTCAAAGTTTTGACCTGAAAAAAAAACATAAGGGGTAACACTGTCGTTTTTGGCCGAAATTTTGACCCCCTCCGATCTTCTTGAAACTCTGGATTCTGACAGAGGGCCACGAGACTTCGACCAGCACGCAAAAATGGAGGCTCTAGACCCTTCCAGAGCCGAGATATCGGATGTCAAAGTTTTGACCTGAAAAAAAAACATAAGGGGTAACACTGTCGTTTTTGGCCGAAATTTTGACCCCCTCCGATCTTCTTGAAACTCTGGATTCTGACAGACGGCCACGAGACTTCGACCAGCGCGCAAAAATTGAGGCTCTAGACCCTTCCAGAGCCAAGATATCGGATGTCAAAGTTTTGACCTGAAAAAAAAACATAAGGGGTAACACTGTCGTTTTTGGCCGAAATTTTGACCCCCTCCGATCTTCTTGAAACTCTGGATTCTGACAGAGGGCCACGAGACTTCGACCAGCGCGCAAAAATGGAGGCTCTAGACCCTTCCAGAGCCGAGATATCGGATGTCAAAGTTTTGACCTGAAAAAAAAACATAAGGGGTAACACTGTCGTTTTTGGCCGAAATTTTTACCCCCTCCGATCTTCTTGAAACTCTGGATTCTGACAAAGGGCCACGAGACTTCGACCAGCGCGCAAAAATGGAGGCTCTAGACCCTTCCAGAGCCGAGATGTCGGATGTCAAAGTTTTGACCTGAAAAAAAAACATAAGGGGTAACACTGTCATTTTTGGCCGAAATTTTGACCCCCTCTGATCTTCTTGAAACTCTGGATTCTGACAGAGGGTCACGAGACTTCGACCAGCGCGCAAAAATGGAGGCTCTAGACCCTTCCAGAGCCGAGATATCGGATGTCAAAGTTTTGACCTGAAAAAAAAAACATAAGGGGTAACACTGTCGTTTTTGGCCGAAATTTTGACCCCCTCCGATCTTCTTGAAACTCTGGATTCTGACAGAGGGCCACGAGACTTCGACCAGCGCGCAAAAATGGAGGCTCTAGACCCTTCCAGAGCCGAGATATCGGATGTCAAAGTTTTGACCTGAAAAAAAAAACATAAGGGGTAACACTGTCGTTTTTGGCCGAAATTTTGACCCCCTCCGATCTTCTTGAAACTCTGGATTCTGACAGAGGGCCACGAGACTTCGACCAGCGCGCAAAAATGGAGGCTCTAGACCCTTCCAGAGCCGAGATATCGGATGTCAAAGTTTTGACCTGAAAAAAAAACATAAGGGGTAACACTGTCGTTTTTGGCCGAAATTTTGACCCCCTCCGATCTTCTTGAAACTCTGGATTCTGACAGAGGGCTACGAGACTTCGACCAGCGCGCAAAAATGGAGGCTCTAGACCCTTCCAGAGCCGAGATATCGGATGTCAAAGTTTTGACCTGAAAAAAAAACATAAGGGGTAACACTGTCGTTTTTGGCCGAAATTTTGACCCCCTCCGATCTTCTTGAAACTCTGGATTCTGACAGAGGGCCACAAGACTTCGACCAGCGCGCAAAAATGGAGGCTCTAGACCCTTCCAGAGCCGAGATATCGAAGGTCAAAATTTGGACCTGAAAAAAAAACATAAGGGGTAACACTGTCATTTTTTTTTGGCCGAAATTTTGACCCCCTCCGATCTTCTTGAAACTCTGGATTCTGACAGAGGGCCACAAGACTTCGACCAGCGCGCAAAAATGGAGGCTCTAGACCCTTCCAGAGCCGAGATATCGAAGGTCAAAATTTGGACCTGAAAAAAAAAACATAAGGGGTAACACTGTCATTTTTTTTTGGCCGAAATTTTGACCCCCTCCGATCTTCTTGAAACTCTGGATTCTGACAGAGGGCCACGAGACTTCGACCAGCGCGCAAAAATGGAGGCTCTAGACCCTTCCAGAGCCGAGATATCGAAGGTCAAAATTTGGACCTGAAAAAAAAAACATAAGGGGTAACACTGTCATTTTTTTTTTTTTGGCCGAAATTTTGACCCCCTCCGATCTTCTTGAAACTCTGGATTCTGACAGAGGGCCACGAGACTTCGACCAGCGCGCAAAAATGGAGGCTCTAGACCCTTCCAGAGCCGAGATATCGAAGGTCAAAATTTGGACCTGAAAAAAAAAACATAAGGGGTAACACTGTCATTTTTTTTTTGGCCGAAATTTTGACCCCCTCCGATCTTCTTGAAACTCTGGATTCTGACAGAGGGCCACGAGACTTCGACCAGCGCGCAAAAATGGAGGCTCTAGACCCTTCCAGAGCCGAGATATCGAAGGTCAAAATTTGGACCTGAAAAAAAAAACACAAGGGGTAACACTGTCATTTTTTTTAGGCCGAAATTTTGACCCCCTCCGATCTTCTTGAAACTCTGGATTCTGACAGAGGGCCACGAGACTTCAACCAGCGCGCAAAAATGGAGGCTCTAGACCCTTCCAGAGCCGAGATATCGAAGGTCAAAATTTGGACCTGAAAAAAAAACATAAGGGGTAACACTGTCATTTTTTTTGGCCGAAATTTTGACCCCCTCCGATCTTCTTGAAACTCTGGATTCTGACAGAGGGCCACGAGACTTCGACCAGCGCGCAAAAATGGAGGCTCTAGACCCTTCCAGAGCCGAGATATCGAAGGTCAAAATTTGGACCTGAAAAAAAAAACATAAGGGGTAACACTGCCATTTTTTTTTTTTTGGCCGAAATTTTGACCCCCTCCGATCTTCTTGAAACTCTGGATTCTGACAGAGGGCCACGAGACTTCGACCAGCGCGCAAAAATGGAGGCTCTAGACCCTTCCAGAGCCGAGATATCGAAGGTCAAAATTTGGACCTGAAAAAAAAACATAAGGGGTAACACTGTCATTTTTTTTTTGGCCGAAATTTTGACCCCCTCCGATCTTCTTGAAACTCTGGATTCTGACAGAGGGCCACGAGACTTCGACCAGCGCGCAAAAATGGAGGCTCTAGACCCTTCCAGAGCCGAGATATCGAAGGTCAAAATTTGGACCTGAAAAAAAACATAAGGGGTAACACTGTCATTTTTTTTTGGCCGAAATTTTGACCCCCTCCGATCTTCTTGAAACTCTGGATTCTGACAGAGGGCCAGGAGACTTCGACCAGCGCGCAAAAATGGAGGCTCTAGACCCTTCCAGAGCCGAGATATCGAATGTCAAAATTTGGACCTGAAAAAAAAACTTAAGGGGTAACACTGTCATTTTTTTTTCGGCCGAAATTTTGACCCCCTCCGATCTTCTTGAAACTCTGGATTCTGACATAGGGCCACGAGACTTCGACCAGCGCGCAAAAATGGAGGCTCTAGACCCTTCCAGAGCCGAGATATCGAAGGTCAAAATTTGGACCTGAAAAAAAACATAAGGGGTAACACTGTCATTTTTTTTTTGGCCGAAATTTTGACCCCCTCCGATCTTCTTGAAACTCTGGATTCTGACAGAGGGCCACGAGACTTCGACCAGCGCGCAAAAATGGATGCTCTAGTCTAGACCCTTCCAGAGCCGAGATATCGAAGGTCAAAATTTGGACCTGAAAAAAAAAACATAAGGGGTAACACTGTCATTTTTTTTTTTTTTTTGGCCGAAATTTTGACCCCCTCCGATCTTCTTGAAACTCTGGATTCTGACAGAGGGCCACGAGACTTCGACCAGCGTGCAAAAATTTTTGTTGTTAATTTTTGAAATTTTTTGAACAGACAGTGTGTTTACTTGGAAATATTTTCCGTTTTAATTTATATTTCCATCGTAAGTTTTGTCTTAAATTTAATTTAGAAGTGGTCTTAAAAAGTCTTAAATTTAAAATGTTTATACCTGTAGCCACCCTGGATTATGAATATGTAAAATATAGCAAGGAGATATTTTTATTGTTTATTAATATACAAGTGTTTTCTTTGTCAGTGTCGGCTCGCGATCTTAAGTGAAGGCTTATAATAGAACCTATATTAAAATCACTTTTTCCCCCCTTTTTGGACAACCAACCAATCACAGTCTTCAAAAGATTGTGTCATACATGGCAATGGGGTCAGCCCCGCCTCCTCACTAAGATGAAAGTTTTTGTCTTTTCCTTACTTAGAGTTGCTCTCAGATCGGTCCCGAATCGCTCTTAAGCTTTCATGAGAGCACTCTTAGAATCTTTATGAATACGAGCCCTGTTATAATAATAATAATAATAACTTTATTTTATATAGTGCCTTTAAAAGTAGTTTCTCAAAGCACTTTACATAAAAATAATAATAGAGGAATTATAATGTTGTAAGCTCTCTATAAAATAAAATTGTTTATACACTTACAGTGAAATATTACAATACAAATTTATTTTATTTAATATATTTTTATGTAATAATAATATTGGTCATAATTAAAATAAATTATTATTTAATATATATTTTTATAAAATTGTCCCGACTTTTCAGCCACACAAAAAAGTACAGCAAGTTTTTTTTTTTCCCCAGAAAACCCACATTAAAATTGATAAATTGATCAGCCCTAACATCATGTGACAAAGCCTCTGTGTTTTAACATCCTACAGTTTTCCAATTTTCTTTTCACAGTCCTGATTTACTGAAGACTTCTTTCTCTATTATTATTTATTTTCAGAAGATTTATTTTTCTGCTGCCACGCTCTCTGTAGCGACAGAGTGCTCCAGATGCCAAAGCAGAAAACGGGACCGTTTCTGTACCACACGCCACAGTGACAGACGGAGCCACAAGCCTGGGCGCTCAAACCAAGTCTCTATCCAATGAGGACTTTGCCAGGATGCTGCTCAAAAAGTGAAATTGTATGCAGATTACACAAGAGGAATACCTGCCTTCTGACAGAAAGCCATGCTGTGTCCTTACGAAGTCCAGTGGAGAAACAGCGTTTTAATTTAGCCAACTTTCTGTAAATACGTGACCACCTTAGATATATAATTAAACTATTTTAACACCTAATCAATGGAGATGTGAGCTGTATTGTTTTCTTTAAATTCTTAGTAATAAAGAAAGGGGTCAAATTTCAGATTTTGTCCGCAAGTAATAATAACACTCGAAGGTCCTCCCGCCTGCACCTCAGTTCCTGAGAGAAAACAAGATAAACAACTGAGTTTGGTAAACCCCAAATGAAAATATAATAATCAAAGTCAACACTAACACACAAAAATAATTACAGAAACAAAATACACACAACAAACTAAAAAAACGTAACATAGTCACAGTAAATAAAGCTGGTGCAGCACGCGCGCACACACATGCACACGCGCGCGCACTGGCGCACACAGGCACGCACACACTGGTTCTCGTACCAGTAACAGTCAATTATTATTAATCATAACTTTGGTTTCACATTAAAACTGAAGGAAGTAGACGATACAAATCTGTGCCCTTATAATTTCTCGCCAGCACGACCAGCGCGACACGGAGGGCAGCGCAAGCCCTGTAGTTATCCAGGTGGACTCAAGTTCACAGAAACACGGAAAAGTGGAAGAGAGACTATGCAGGGAACCAGTAAAATGGTCCGGAGGACGAAAGGGAGGACCTGCGTCTCACGAACGCCTTAAAGAGAAGCAGCGAGATGTTAATACCCCTCTTTCCACTACAACCTTACAGACATTTTACATGACACTTACCAAAAGATGACATCACCCCACATATAATCCCCACATGCAACTATTTAATCGCGATCATCACCACCGATTAACTAGGGTACAAACAGCAACACATTGACAATGACATAACGATTTAAGTATAGGCTACCACCCGCCGTCATAATACCACTCAGTACAGGGACTGTACATACCTGAAGGGTGAGCCAGCACCTACTCCGAGCTGACGAAATGCACCGTCGGAAAAGTGCACAGTTCCCTCCGACATTTTAATTGTTTGATTCTTGTTCAATCCCTCAATGGTTGACCATAGTTTTGTAAAACATTTGTATATTTTGAACAAAGTAAAAAAAATAAAATAAAAAAAGTAGCTCTATATATATATATTTGTGTTTGATCACCACAGTGGCCTAAAGTAGTAATTGAGAGAAAAAAAGTGCTGTTGCAATGTCTTGTTCCACACTAAAAATAATTAAAACATAGTATACGTGAAATAAATAAATTGTACACTTGATTTGGTTAACTTTCATTTATTTGATTATAGATTGGCTATTTTTATTTACCACGACAGTGTCATCTTTAGGCACTCAATAATTTCTAATAATGCTCTTCTTGTATTTCCTGTGTTGCTCAAGTTGTGTGTAGTTCTATGGTATCATTTTATTTGATCCTTTTTGTTTTAAGGCCTAAATTGTTTAATGAAGCAATTAAATGTATGTGGTTGTCAAATATATGACTTGTGGGATATTTATGCTCTCATTGATTTAAAAACATATACATAAGTTTGATCTTTTGTCAAGGGCACAGCTGACATTTTTCTGTTTTTCAGCAGGTCATATTTCACAACAGTACATAAGAAAAGTCAAAAGGAAATCTAAGTACAAGAAATTCCAAACACAAGAAAGACACGAGAAATTGCAAAATAATTTATTGCACACAATAATAAAATAGCTTTTTAGAAGTAGTATAAATTAAACCTGTTTAAATAGATAAAACTAAAGTGCTTGAAAATGGTGGCAAACCCCAAATTATTCAAATTATCTTTCAAGATACTGATGGTTCACATTGTGAATAAAACATTTCAACAATATTCCAGTAATCAATTATAATATTCCTTGAATCTTACATCACTGAATAATAATTTTCATATCGCATAAGAAGAAAATGTACTTCAGTTACATTTAAAAATGGAAATTAACCTAAAGAAACTTGTGATGTAAAACTAAATCAGGGGTCATGCTCTAGAAAATGGCAAAGGTTTTTTTTGCCTTTAACTAGAGGATGATATTTCCTGTTGCCTGGTAGCTAGTCTTATATAAAGAGAGAAAAATGCTCAACAAGTTAAAGAGCTCACAATAAATGTACTTCAGCTGGCAAAGCGTCTGAAAGCCAAATTAAATGGACTGGCAATCTTTCAAAATTTCACAGACCTGTTCTTCTTCCAAGAAAAAAAAGCTTTTCTTTCATTTCTAATTTAAAACTGACTACAAAGCTGTAGGGGTAAAATGCGAAAATTTTAAAGGGTCAAAAAACAAACAAACAGGATTTGTAACAAACAAACAAGCATTAAATACACACACAAAAAACCTTAAAATGGATCCCCAATTGGTCCATGTACTGTAGGACCCAAGCTAGCAGTATAAGTTTAGACAATGATTTATTTCAGAGGCTGATTTGGACCGTATGGCACTTCAATTACATGCATATGCAATCTTATCCCATCTACCAAGACATCTTTCAGCTATGCACAGGTATGGTGCGTTTACAGTCAGGGCAGGCGTGATTACTTGACCCAGGCAGCCCAACTGCATGCTCGGTTGTGGCTATCAGTAGCGTGTCAAGTGTAATTTCCGTGCATTTCGCAATGAATCGAATGAAGGGCCTAACGTCACCCTCGTTGGCTGTATCCAGGGCGGTGTAATACTCTGCCCTCTGCTCTTTCCGAATGGTGATCGGTGGATAACTAGCTTGCATTAGGATTAAATTCATGAGCAGACGGGACGTCCGTCCGTTGCCATCCACAAACGGATGCACGTAAACCAGTTTATAGTGCGCGAGAGCTGCAAACTCCACCGGGTGTAGATGCAGCGCTTCCTCAGTGTTCAACCACTGCACCAGCTCCTGCATGTGTCTGTCTAAGTCCTGCGGGTGCGGTGGGATGTGATGTCCCACGAACACCTGGCTAGAACGAAATCGCCCAGCTTCCACAGGATCGGCGTAGCCTAGAACCCGCCGGTGGATCTCTAGGATGTCATTCACAGTGATTGCACCAGCACGGGACAGCAAGGTGGTGTTGATGTACTTCATGGCTACATCTACACCAATTGCCTCATTCTGTTCTTGAAGACTCTTACCTGGAACAGCATATCTGGTCTCAATAATATGGCGAATCTCCGATAGCGTGAGCGTGTTGCCTTCGATAGCAACGGTGTGGTAGATATGGTGGTAGTAGGTCTCCTCCATCACCCGACGCAAGGCAGAGTTGCCCTTGGGGATGGACATGAGACGTCGCACCTTTCCATCGATGATTCCAAAGTGGCGTTGATCTATTTCCTCTACTAAAGGGAGAGTCCGATCCCTGCTTACCAGAGCCTTCTCGTTACAGGGCGAGATGGCGAGGGCCTTCGTGTAGAGGTGGTCAGCTTGGACAACGTCTTTTTCCTCCAGGATAGTTCCCAGTTCTGTGAGGGCATCCACAAACTCAGGGTTCATGTTGAGTGCGTGGACAAGCAGCTTATGAGCTTTCTCTCTTTTTCCATTTTTCTTCATCTCCAAAGCCTGCTGGAGAGCCGCCTTTGCCTCCAACCGAGTCTCTGTAAACGAGCAGTTGGTGAGCGTTAGACAATGCGACATTCCAGCTGAGAGACACATCAGGGTGACTACAGGTATAAACATTTTAAATTTAAGACTTTTTAATACCACTTCTAAATTCAATTTTTTGAGTTTCGATATCTCAGCTCTGGAAGGGTGTAGAGCCTCCATTTTTGCACTCGGGTCTAAGTCTCATGGCCCTCTATCAGAATCCAGAGTTTTGAGAAGATTGGGGAAACTTAATTTTTCGCCAAAAAAACAAAACAAAAAAAAACGTAAGGAGTAACACTGTCGTTTTTTTTTTTTTCTGGTCGAAATTTTGAGTTTCGATATCTCCGCTCTGGAAGGGTCTAGAGCCTCAATTTTTGCAATCGGGTCTAAGTCTCATGGCCCTCTATCAGAATCTAGAGTTTTGAGAAGATTGGGAAACTTAATTTTTCGGCCAAAAAAAAAAAAAACCAAAAACGTAAGGGGTAACACTGTCGTTTTTTTTTTTTTCTGGTCGAAATTTTGAGTTTCGATATCTCAGCTCTGGAAGGGTCTAGAGCCTCCATTTTTGCACTCGGGTCTAAGTCTCGTGGCCCTCTATCAGAATCCAGAGTTTCAAGAAGATCAGAGAACCTCAAAATTTTGACCCGAAAAAAAAAAAAAAAAAACCGACAGTGGTACCCCTTAACCCTGGTACCCCCCTATCTTGAAATTAAGTTAAATTTTTGTTCCTGTTTTATATATTTGGTCTGAATTTATTACACAGTAAATTGCTTTTAAAACCTGACATACATTCAAAAGCTAGATGAGACAAAAAATCTAAGAAACTGGAATTTCAACAAGAAAATTAACAGTCATGAAAAAATGGGTGTTACTGGAACAGTGTTGCTATTGTTAACTAAAACAAAACATTTTCAAACTGAAATAAACTAAAATACTGATAAACTGTTGATAATACTACTAATACCGGTAAATGTTTAATAAATGTCTAATAAATGATGCAAAGATATGCTTGAATTTCCCGCAGAAAAAAACAAACATTATAAAAACATTTTTTACAAGCTTACTGTTTTGAATCGAGGCAAGCAGAGAGTTCTGAACACTGGCTGGTTATGTACTTGCTCAAAAAATTATAATGGATCATTTTTAACCCAAAGAAGTTCCGGACTGCAGCTTTAAATAGAAGACACTTTACACTTTCAAAAAGACATTACAATTATAAGACACTGAACCATGGCATCTGAAATACACTACCGGTCAAAAGTTTTAGGTCGGTAAAATTTTTTATGTTTTTTTAAAGAAGTCTGTGCTCACCAAGGCTGCAATTATTTAATAAAAAAAAAAATTATTTAATAAAAAAAAAAGTAATATTGTGAAATATTATTACAATTTTAAACAGCGGTTTTATATGTGAATAGTGAAGTGTAATTTATTCCTGTGATCAAAGCTGAATTTACAGCATCATTACTCCAGTCTTCAGTGTCACATGATCTTACAGAAATTATTATAATATGATGCTCAAGAAACATTTATGATTATTATCCATGTTGAAAACAGTTTTTTACATTTTTATTTCAGGATTCTTTGATGAATAGAAAGTTCAAAAGAGCAGAATTGATCTGAAATTGAAAGCTTCTGTAACATTAATAACTACCATTCAAAAGTTTGGGGTCAGTAAGAATTTATTTTTTTTGGGTGAACGAAATTAGAAAATACTTTTATTCATCAAGGATGAGTTAAATTGATCAAAAGTTACAGTAAAGACATAATGTTAGAAAAGATTATATTTTAATTTTAAATAAATGCTGTTCCTTTGAACTTTCTATTCATCATATATTTTTTTGGGGGGGGGGGGTGGTACACGACTGTTTTCAACATTGAAAATAATAATTTATGGGGTTTTTTTGCATAAAATCAGCATATTAGAATAATTTCTGAAGGATCATGTGACACTGAAAACTGATGTGTAATTAGCAACAGTAATGATGTTGAAAATTCAGCTTTCAAATTACATTTTAAAATATATTAAAATAGAAAACAGTCATTTTAAATTGTCATAATATTTAACAATTTTACTTTTTGTCCTTTTTTTATCAAATAAAGCAGCCTTGGTGAGCAGAAGAGACTTCATTTAAAAACAAAAAAATCTTACTGATCTAAAACTTTTGACCAGTAGTGTATATATAATAAATTATTAATAACAGATTTAGAGTAGGACTATCAGGAAGACTAATTTCACAGGAAAATATAATACATATTTATAATACATATTTAAATAATACATATTTAATATAATATAATTTAATATAATACATATTTACATATTTAATTTTTTTTTTTGAAAGATTATAAAGATGTTTCATTTGGAATAACATAAATTATTCATCAAAAAATTATGCACAATAAGTCCAGGGACATGCAAACGTACATAGAGTCAGCAGCATCTTCAACTGTACCTTTGCTGGGCTTGAGTTTTTGTGGCAGGAGGTCTAGAGCTGTGAAGGGGACCGTCAGGCTGGTTGTGTGGACCACAGGCCGCTGGACACCACCCCACAGCTGGCAGCGCAAAAGAGCAATACCCTTCAGTGTGGAACAGCATTGCTCCTCTATGCCCACTAAAGGCAGCAACAGAATACATACTGATCCCAGGAGGGCAAACAGAACGGGTCCCCAACTCCAGAGCAGAGGACTGCTGCTGGCATGACGAAATACTGCCAGAGCCGCCATCAGTCAAGGAATCCAGATTTCCCAGGCCACATATCCGACATTCTAGCATGAAACTGAAAACCTGCGAGAATGGAAAACCTGTGAGAGAGAAGGTTAACACAAAAACATGTTAAAATTTAAGATATAAACAAAAATTCATCTTGCAGTCAAATGTGAGGAATTCTGACAGTTTATGAAATAGTCTGAATGTTGATCCGAATGCTTCCTTCTTATGTCCAGTGATTTCTTACCACACTTAAACATGCTTTTTGGTAGTCCAATGATCATAGAAAATGTACTTATAGTCAGGAGTAGCCACAAATAAAGTAATTAATTAACATATTTTAAAGCACCTAAGTTAACTAGGATTTGAAAAGGATACCCTACTCGTCTTAGCCTATACTGCAAACACACCGACATTTTAAAACACACTGACGTTTTTTATATATATATTATTTAATAACAGAGTGCAAATAACGTTAACGTTACTTATAATATTGTAGAACAAAAGAAACATCACCCAATGGTAGACACATTAATATAAACAGTCCATGACTTAAACAGCAGTTCATGACAAGTCATTAACTTACATCATTCATGCATTTGATTTCTACAGAAAGACTTTATCCCAAACTTAAAAGTAGCGGCTAGTTACGTGCTTTATAAAATGTAAAACAAGACGCAAATGTTCAGACATACCTTCTAGGTTATGGACGTGTTATTCTCAATATAAATGAAGGATATGATCAGAAATGTTTGCCCTGCTGTTAGCAACGTCAACTTCCGCGAATAGAGTTCCGCATACTTGTAAGGTTAAAATAGATTGGTTGATTTTACCAAGTATGCGTTCAGTGATTGGTCAGATATTTGCCACACACCCTCGTGCAGCAACACATTTTTCAGATCGTGAACCTAAATGATTGGACAAGATGGATGGATCAGTATGTATGTAATGTTATTTACTCTATTTAATCTAATAAGCATGCTTTGTTTTGTACAATATTAATTTAGCAGAGATATGTTTTACGTAAATTATATTAGTTAAATTAATGATACACTATGAAGACATTATTATTGTATTGTTCTTTTTGGAGTAAAGATTTTAGTGTCGTTGTTGTAAATGTATGAAATGTAGCCTAAATTATACAATGTGTTGTGTGTGTGTGTGTGTGTGTATATATATATATATATATATATATATATATATATATATAAATTGCTTTTATTTCAAATATTTATCCTAGGCTAGTTGGCTTCTGCCCATAGATACACATCTATGGCCTCTGGTTGCCAGTGTAAACACTAGGGGTCAGTATTGCCTAAATAAAAACATGAGACGTTCGTTATGATATGACATGGCTCTTATCTCACAAAAAGTTACAAAAAATAAATCCAAGACCTTAGTAATCCGATTTCTTGACTAAAATTATGTGAATGTTGTTGGCTTCTGTACATTAATCAATTTCTTCTTTTCAGTATGCAATTACTTCAGTGCAGTTGGCATGTATACATTCATACAATTACTTCAAGTCAAGTAAAGTCACCTTTATTTATAGAGTTTATTACACTACAGATTGTATTAAAGCAGCTTCACAGAAATAACATTAAATTAATACAACAAATTTTGTTTCCAGAAGAAAATTGTGTCATTGTCCACCTTAAGTCAGACAGATCAATAATATAGCTGAATTTAAATGTCCCCAACTATGATAGCCAAAAGCCAAAGCAACAGTGGCAAGGAACCAAAACTCCTTCAGATGACAGAGTGGAGAAAAAAACCTTGGGAGAAACCTCCTCTGGCCAACGAGTGAAGTGTTTTTTTTTTTGTTTTTTGTTTTTTGTTATTAATGCCTAGTTTTGTTTCACTTGCTTACTGCTCTGTGCTTTGCTCTCTTACTTTTGTATTTTATCTTCTAACTTCAGCAAATCAGCACAGTGCTCAAACGATAAAGCTTGGTGCCATCCCAAAAATTAGAAACATTCGGGACTGGAATTTTTATCCTTGCAGTTTCTATTCCTGAGAGGAAACACCATGCTGCTTTTATTTAGACAAAAAGGCTTCCATCTGGTTCCTAAATATATATCTAGCCACAAACTTCAACAAATGATTGCAGTTCTTATAATAAAGTTACTTGCGGTTGTGCTAGAACACACAGGAAATTTATCCTGATATTCAGAAAAAGCAGTCAGAACTCCTGAAAAGGATAATTCGCCCAAAAATTCTGTCATCATTTACTACCTCAATACCTTAAGTTATCGCAAAAGATTTATGGCTGTCTTTCTTCTGTTGAACACAAAATAAGCTACTTTTTGATGTATGTTGGTAACCAGACGGATGACTGAAGCCATTGAGTTACATAGTATTTTTTTTTTTCCATTAGGAGGTCAATGGCCATCAGCTGTCTGGTTACCAAGATTCTTCAAAGTAGCTTCTTTTGTGTTAAAAAAAAATCATATAAATTTGGAACATAAGCGTGAGTAAATTATAACTTTCATATTTGGTGGAACTATCCCTTTAACTACCGGGTACGTGCATAACTCTTTTTTTGTTTGTGTATAAATTGCACAATAAATGCAATTTGTGCTATAGATACACACTTTTGTGAGATCAGGCTGAAAATGGAGTAAACACCAGAACCAACCTCTCTCATCTTTTGATGCGAGCCCCCAGATTTCAATAAGTTATAGAAAGTCTTCTTAAATCGTACTAAAAACTCATCTAATCTGCTGCATATTAAACTTCAAAATTGCTGTGGGGACAAAAACTACTGTGAAGTTAGCAACATCTGCTCGCCTAAAAATAAACTTTAAAAAAAGGGTACTGTGTGGGGACATTTGTTTTGGTCCCCAAGAGGAAACAAGCTTATAAATCATACATGCAGAATTATCTTCTTTTTTTCCCAAAAATCTAATGGGTAAATTTATGTGTATAGGTTAGTGAAAGGGAATAGAATATAGCCTACATTTTCCATGTTGCCAAGTATGACAATAATTACGCAGTGATTTATGACTTGATTTCGGCCCTAAAGCTATAGCCAGATGCGGATGCTCAAGACACGTACTCAATTTCATACACACCAAGAGGAGAGGGACAGATTCCATGCATCACCAGACCCTTCACTGAGTCACTAAGCCCATTAAATGTGTCCTTTATAGAGTTTGATGCATATCTGCATAAAACAACCTGCAGAGAGGCGCCTAGAGACTCTATAGTGATGTTTTCACTGAAATTGCATTTGTAATCTCAATCATGATTTTACACCAGAGGTTCATGGGGCCACCACCAGCAGAAATTAAGTATATGAATCACAGCATATAATGAGAGCAGTGTGCCTCAGTCCTCTGTAAAGCAATAACCATCAAGGTAGCAATGGAAAATCACGAATACATATTGTTGTTATCTATTTATTTTTCATTATTTGTTTTCCACACTAACATTCGTGCCTTTAGGAGTATTTCAGGGCATCATGCATTGCTGTGTGCATGTTACATTGCACATTATGGATCCAACAAATCAACTGTGTGAACTTTCATTAATAATATTAAAAACCTTACACACAGCCTCTCCCTGTATTTTCCACTTTATAAATTACAGTTGGGAATATGTCTGAAGGTGACAGAGAGCCAGAGAGGAAAAGAACATTTCTCATTTCATAATTCGATTCCAATACTTCTATGAAACAAACAAAGAAGAAAAAAAATCATATTTTTGTGTCTGTACAAATACGTGGAGACTTTCAGAGGAACATATGACACTGATTTAACTAAATGCTGGAAGTTTTGCATAGACATTTTCACTCTGATCTGTGAGAATATTATTTTTAATAATTGTCATTCTTTAGAAAGATCCATTAAATATAAATACAACAATGTCTAACAGGAGATATATAAACTATGAATGTTTCACTCTGTCAAACACAATTGGAGTGCTTCCCTGCAAGGTCAGAGAAAACAGCAGGAAGGGAGGATGAGCATGGTTTGTGTTGGGTGTGAGAGAACCAAGAAAGAAATACATTGATTGAGTTTGACCAAGAGAGAAATAAAGGGGTTATGGAATTATTTGCCCTTTGTCATTATGGGGTCTCTTATGAAAAAGAAATTTAATCAAGTGTGTTATTTGTATACCTCTTTTAAATTAAAAATAACAAAGTATACTTTCAGTCTACGTTTTATGTACTTCTGTTCTCAGAAATACACTTGATGTACGTCTCAAAAATAGGCTATAGTTAAAATTCCACAAGGTTTACTGACAGAAAAGTCTAAGTATATTTGGCCTATACTTGTACTTTCTCAGCTTTTAAAATTTAGTTTAAAATGTTGCTTTTTAATGTGACTAAATGAATGAAGAAACTGCATGAAGTTTTTAAGTATAAAAATGTAATGCCTAAATAAGAACATAGAAAGCTGACCGTGAGTGTTAACCTTTATTTTGTTGCTATGTGGGAAAAAAAATAGGAAGGAACATAAATTGTGATTAAATATGTACTCACTCACATCATGAAGCCTCTATGTAACCAATAAAGCCATTTCCCACACATGGGACCACCAGCATAGAAGTGGCCCCAAGGTGAGGAAGTAAGTTGTACAAAACAAATGCTTAATGTACAACAGTTAACTCAGTGACATCATTCTTATGCAGTTGGCACGCAACCGAAAATATTTAGTTTTTGTAACTAAATCTGTTTGCCCCCCAGGCAAAACAGCTCAGTTCTCACATGAATTAGAAGGGGACAGAGCAAAACATAAAAGGTAGGTTGCTTTTAATTCATTATCTTTGAGCTGGACTTTTAAGACTTCAGCCTCTGGTAAAGTGCTCTTGAAAATGTAATCGAGTGAAGCAACCAGAAAATATATATATTTTTTTCAACATAATCTGGTGGTGCTGTTGCTGTTAACAACTTGTGGCAACTTGTCATGAAAGTGCAAGTCTCTCTTTTAAACTTAGAAGAACCACAAACTCAGATGTCAACTTTAGCATAAATGGGATGACATTTTAAATATGGTTACATTTAGAAGAATAAAACTTTATTCCACATGCGACTGTGAAACAACAAATCCCTGCAAGACCCAAATATAGAAAAAAAGGGTGAAAAAATTGTTTCACCTGTCAGATGTTGTTGTAGAAGGCCTCAGATGTAATAATGAAGGATTTTTTAAAAAATATTATGTTTTAGTAAGTTTTTAAGGAAATGTTGTAATATTGCAACGTTGGGCTAGCCTGGCTAACTATAGCCTGGAAACCACATGTTCATTTTCTCGTATGTGAGGCATGGTTTCCGAATGCCCAGAGCCATATTATTGGGTGCAATGAATGTCTATCATGCACCTGTACGTAGCTCATAGCAATCGGTTCAGAGATATCAGTAAAGAGCAGAAATGGATTCTTAAAACAGCCTCCTGTCCAGCATCTTTAAGTTGGGAAGCTTGAGAGCTTTGCAGTCCCGTTTGTAAAGGAGCCAGGCGTTAATCACAGCAAGGATAATGGTGTGCCAGAAGATGTAAATTTGGTTCATGGTGTCCAGGCTGCCTAGCAGCATGAATAAAATCGTGTCGCGGCCTGGGGAAACGGCTAGAGATCACCCAAACCCACAGAAGAATCTTATCAGACAGTTTATACATGCGTTTTACCATACAGATTACCTGTTTATGTTAGTAAATGGTCAATTTTTACCGCCAGTAAGTCTAACACAGTAAATTTCCACTGTAAACTCATGTGTACATATGAGAGGTCTGGCTGTATAATGAAATGTAACTAGTAGCCAATAGAGATCAGGGCGTTTTCTGAATCTCAGATCAGCAAGTGAATGCTGAGTCGCCGAGACTCATTGAGGCTGTGAGTGCTGGATTCATGCTCGTGTACGGTGTTACTGGACGTAATTTTCTCCCGAGAGTTTTTTGTCATATATAGGCCTACGTCAGCATGACATCAAAGCAAGGCGGACGCTCTCAGACACATTTTCTAATCGGCATGCATCTCGCGCTGATCACCGGTGATTGGTTCTGCGCAGATTTTAGCCTTTTCTGTTGCTTTTATATGAAAATAAATATAATGAACATTCAAGACACCCAAGTTGTTACTTAATTAGCCTACATTCCAAATATGTGTTTATCGAATTAAAATGACATCACATAATCGTATTAAAATGACATCACATAATAGGCCTAACCCATATCGCACTGTCAGAGAGTTTATTCACCCATAACAAATGTATAACACATAAAACATGATATCAGAGTTTTAAAATCAAACATTTTAAAAGAGAACAACACATCACGGTTATTTAAACCAATGACCATTAAGCTGTTTCCTCAAGTCGTTTCCTATCATGCTTTTTGATCAGCGCAGTCGGTGGAGATGCGCTCGCTAGAGTTTTCCCCCCTTTTTTTTGGACGTCGGAATGACATCAGACTCAGAGCCAGGCGGACGGCTCTCGGACACATTTCTAAACATGCATTTCGTGCTGATCACCGGTGATGGTTCTGCGCAGATTTTGCTCATCTCAAACAAGCCTAGTGACGGCTATACTCCCCTCCCTTCTTCTCACAGCTATCCACGGCTATCCAAAAGATTGTGAGCTCGACTTGAGTTGAAAGAGGTTTCATGAAAAAAAATGCAGATCTGTTTTGGAAGAGCTAAAAGTGATGATGTAATTTTAATGCCAGTGGTCTTACATGGTTAATTCAACAGACACCGACTTTGTCCAAAAATATACTGCAGTTCAAATAGCAGCTGACGAAATCAGAACGAAGCCGTCGAAGAGAAACTTAAATAGGCTATTCAGTGTATTATTTTTTACTCTCATATGCAGAGTTCTCTCAGATGGACACACTCTTCTGATTTTTCTCATTCTGCACTGTTGCTGCCAGTCTACACTCCTGTTGCCATTCTGCACTGTTGCTGCCAGTCTACACTCTTGTTGCCATTCACTGTTGCTCCCAAAGGTAAGAATATTTTGCAGAAAGTATGCAGATCAAAGCATTTAAAGATTTTTCTTTAACATGCATGGAGTGTTGCTTTGCAGATATTGTTGTTTTTGTAACTGGGTAATGATTTTTCTATTTGTCATGGAAATGCTTCCTAAATGTTTTCATTACATTTTGCATTTTTTTATGTGTGTGATATTTGAATTGGTAGGTTTTACAGTTTTTCTGTTGACATTTTAAGTATCTAATGTTTTTCCCTCATGCACTGATTATAATATAAGGCATAAATGCGTATAATATAAGGCATTTAAAAAGTATAAGGATTTCAGTGACATTGAACAAGACATAATATATTTCTATAATATAAGATGATATTGTATCCTTGAAGATAGTATATAACATGCGCATTCCATGCTTTCATACTGCGTCATTTGGACAAAGAAACATGTTTTACTCCTCCTTAAAGGAACAGTTCACTCAAAAGCGAAACAAAAAGTCAATTCATAATCACCACCACTTATGTACAGCTTTTTTTTTGTCTGCATTAGCCTACCTATTCTTTTAAGAATCTTCTTATATAATAAATGTAAATGTACAAAATGGACAACATTAAATTAAATACTCAAACTTAAAATAAAAAATCAGATGGACTTGTAACACGAAAACAACAATAGGCTACATTTGTCAACATTAAAGGAATAGTTCATCCAAAAATTAAAACGGTCATCATTTACTCATCCTCAAGTTGTTTAACCTAAATGAGATTCTTTCTTATGTTGAACATAAAAGTTATTTTGAAGAATATTGTTAGCCAAATAGTTGCTGGTCCACATTGACTTTCATAAGATATTTTTTCCTACTATGGAAGTCAATGGGAAACAGCAGCTGTCTGGGTTACCCACATTCTCCAGAATATCTTCTTTTGCGTTTATCAAACACAATAATAATAATAATAATAATAAAAGGCTACAGATTTGAAACAACATGAGTGATTAAGACAGAATTTTCATTTTTGGGTGAATCCCTTCAAGACCAAGAACGGACCATGTTTAGCCTACAAGTCTGCTGTGTGACCGCGCTCAAGGTGTACGCGCCAAGTAAAAAGCACGTGTCAGAGCAGGACACGAATGGTGTTTTACAGGCGAGCAAATACAGTATTGGTAGGGCGGCGCCAAAACATTTTGCGCTGCAAAAAAGCAGCTGCTTACACTGGGCGAGTGGGCGTATACATGTGTATTTCAGCAAAGGTAGCCTACTTCACTCACTGTTCGAGTGGATCGCAAACGACTTTTTTTTGGAAAGAGTTATAGGCACTAAGTGTGTTTTTAAAGAATATGATAAGATGATACCTTTCAGTTATGATAAGAACAATATTCTACAACCTTGAGCAGGGATGTGCACAGGCATTTTGAGGGGCAGAGGCTCAAATGAAAAAAGGGCACTTCTCATAATTACAGTTTTTTTTAATTTATATAGCCCAGTCTTATAAATAATATATTATAAATATAAATAATAATATATTACTTATAAATAATATATATATATATATATATATATATATATATATATATACATAAATACACATATCTATATAGCCTATAGTAGATTAACGCAACTCTGACTCATTAGCTGATGTCCAATTCTGCTGACTTTACCCTACTTCTCTTTTTTCACAACGTATGTTTATGTTTGATTTACCCCAATCTCTAGTTTGCGGGAATATGCTCCGAAATCTACTCAGGTTTTACTTTCACTTGTTGGTGACTTTTTCACCAGCATAACTCTCACGCAAAGTTTGCATTGCTCATGTGGCGTGATAGGCTATCCACTTATGGTTCAAAACGAATAGAGTCCAATGGGCTATAGCGACATAACATTTTTTCATAATGGGCTAAATGCAAGCATAAGTTCCGCATTTGACGCAAGGAAAGGATGCTCGTCCATTTCCGGTTGTGGAGATTAAAGCGGAGGAAAACTGAGGAAAATGGGATTATGGCAGAGTCTTCCAAATTTACTGTCCTCCCGTCTTTGAAACGAAACGTACATACGTTTAGATGTAATTTTATATAGTTATGTTTATTCAATATAATTTTTAAAAGAAGCAAAAACACAACGAGTGGTGTCTGTTTTATCTGTTTTTGTGACTAACTTTCTTTAGTATAACCATGGAGTATAAAATTTAGAATAAATTCTCGGTATTGCATTGGACACGATCGGCGGAAGTAATCGAGCATCCTTACATCTTCACCGGAAATACCGCCGTGCGTAGAGCCCATTGCCAAATGATGGACAACTTTAGGTTGATAGCTACATACTTAAAGATCTCCCTCTTTCCGTTTTCTTTCTTACTGCATTGAAGATTAAATGGTTTAACTTCTGTCCTTGAGTGATTTGCAGTGACGAAAAAAAACCCCACTGAGTTTAGGGCAATCGGTTCGAAGGTCTGCTAAACTGCAATACCCTTACAAGGGGTGATCAAAATTTCTGAAACGCCAGAAATTCATCTGATACACCTAATCTATACCAATACTAGGGGGGGTAATAATTTGGCGGGGGACAGAATTAACCGGTTGGGAGAGTTTAATCTCCTCTCGTTTCCCCCTGTATACACTGCTGGAATAGTGCAAGACAAATGATGCACGACAAAGCTGAAAATCGTCCTGACTCAAAATAGAGTCGCATGAGTCTGAATTCGGCTCAAAATCGTGTTAGTTCACTTATGCCTTGGGCCAGCTCTGCTTCCAGGGCAGCATATTTACAGTGAAATAATCTATTTCATTTTGTTTCAGGAGTTACAAGATGTCGGCAGAAAACAGCAACTGGACCTATATAGACTATGATTCTATCATGTACGAAGTGAAAACATTAGGAACAAATTCAAGCAGTAATGAGTACAAAAATCATATCTGGATGACCTACTTCATTACATATTGTATTGTTCTCATCCTTGGCGTCACCCTCAACTTCACTGTTGTTGTCATCAGCTGCCAGAAATACAAGAGTTTTCAGGAGGTTTCCATTTGGATTATGGCTTTGGCTGCGACACATTTAGTCTCCTGTACATCAGTTGTGTTTCAGCTCCTGTATGCTTACAATAACTTTAAATGGAATTACGGAAATGCAACTTGCAAGCTGTCATCCTATGTCATCTACGGCAGTATGTTCTTCACGGCAGCCATGCTGAGTCTCTGGAGCATTAAATCTACTTTTTTACAGAGCATGTGCATAAAAAAGATGAAGAATTGTAACATCATTCTGATTTCACTCTCTTGGACTATTGCAGCAGTCTTGGCATGTCCTTCACTGTTTTCCAGAGAGGTCCGATATTTTCAGTGCATTGATGACTATGACTTGGATGACTCCAAAACAACTCAAGAAGGCACTAGAAGGCTGAAGACTGTCGTTGTCATGCGATTTCTCCTCGGGCTATTGGTGCCAGCTTTGGTAATGTTTCTAAGCTGCTGTTTGACATTCTCTCACAACATATGTAAATCTTGCAGGAAGCAGGCACAAATCATCTGTGCTATAAAGATGGCTTACTTTGTGTGCTGGGGCCCTCAAATCGTCTTAACTATGCTTCAGGCCACTGTAAGTGGCAGCCTGGGTGAAAACATTTTAAAATATGGACTTCCAGCTTCTACCGTACTGGCCGTAAGCCACCCCTTTACCAGTCCACTCATCTTTCTGTTACTGGGACGCAGTTTTAAAATGAAGTGGATGGAGCATGACCCAGATCTGGAGCATGACCCAGATCACAATGAGACTCACATTGATGAGATGGAAATGGAGCCCTTAGAGCCAGAAAAGAGGCATCTTTAAGCAGTGGAAAATGTAGAGAATATGGTGTCTGCCAGGTGGGGCTCTTTCAACCTCACAGCTGAAAAGCTTGAGAAAAGACTTGGGCTGAGTTTCCCGATAAAGTTGTCTCTTAGCGTGTTACGAAGACTCTTAAGGTATAACTTAACTGAGGGTATTTTCTAGGTGTGTTCCTCGAACCATGCCTTAGGAAGCCGCTTAAGATATAGCGACGTGACCTGGTGCTGCCCGTGGCGATGGTGCTAAATTTGTTGAAATCGATGGCTCGAAAATCAATTATTCTCTCGTGTAGGGGCTGCTTCACTGCGTTATGTGAGAAAGCGGTGTTCTTTCATCAAGGTGGTGGGCCCAGCTATAATACACAAATATAATAGTACACATGCACCAAATGGCTTTGCAGACGGCGCATTCTTTGATTTAGCACAACTATTCGCTGTATCGCTGCCATAGTTTGACCAAATTCCCCACTACAGTCATTCTCTTTAAAGAGATGAATAAGCCTTTACTTTTGACTGGTTTGCCAGCTGATGTACCTTTGGGTAATATAATTAAAAAGCTAACAACAATCAGTGTGATGACAATTTTATCACTTGCATAAAAACATTCGAATTAGCCTAATTGAACACTGGGTGTTAAATTTAAAATAATTTTCGTATAGACTAAGATGTAAAAAAGCTTTTTGCAGTGGTGAACTGCCAACAGTGATAAGGTACAGCTAAGAGTGCTCCAGACCAACCTTCCGAACGTATGACTTACAGAAGGTATACTTAACTAAGAACGTTTCGGGGAAACACGTATTAACGATAAGGTACAGGTTAAAGTGTAACTTAAGAACGACGTAGCGTTAAGAAGGTTTCGGGAAACTCAGCCCTGAACATTGTTCACCCCCCCCCCCCCACACACACACACACACACCACCCCCCACACACAGGGGTGCAAGGTTCAAAGAAAATCGCTATCACCTCAAAGAGGAATTCAACAAAGTTCCTTCCACCACACACACACACACACTCACATTTAGCTGTTATGCATTAAGATGTAGATTTGTATTCCGGTTATGTGTGTGTATACTCTGCTTGGTACCATTTTAATTCTCACGGTCCAGCTGAATTGATCAGATACAGGAGATTACAGTAAAATGTAATGTATGATTCTATGTGCACCAGCTTTTTGGAGATGGTTCTCACTGCGGAAAATGAAATCCATGGGGAGGAGTCGGATCCTCCTCCCACCTTACATACACCTAAACCTACCCAACTCCGCCCACTGATCCCTAAACCCACCCCTAATCCCTAAACCCAACCCTAATCTTACCCATCTCCACCCCTTGGATCTTGATCCGACTCCTCCCCGTAGATCTCATGTACTGCATTGAAGTGCTACTGGCTTTTAGGGACAGGACCAAAACTAACATCACTGCCAGAGCCTGCTGTTTCTTGGATAACGTTTACGACCAAGGAATGTTTAGAGAAGCATTGGCTCTCTCTAAATTCTAACCAAAGAGGAGAAATAATTCCTGTAGTCATATATATATTCTATTATATATCCACTTGAGAATTGCATGAACAATGTATCTAATCTACCTAGCTCATGATTGTCCTCTATGTTGTTTGGTCTATGTTGTTTGGTGTATGTTGTTTGAAAACGCTAATGGGATAATGTTCCAGATTTTACTCCCCCCCTTCTCTTTCGCTCTCTCCTGTCGTGTCTTTGTCCGCCTTCGTCATGTAGCCTAACTGTGATTTCCCCCTCTGGAATTTTTTGTTTTGTTTAAAAGTTTTGCTTTTCTTTGAAGTATTTCCTACCGAGTTTATTTCACAGAAAAGGAAGTGAACTTAGCCGAACTATTGGTAATTTTACCTCAAAGACGTTTAACCTTTGTTCAACACGCGCACAGGACCACACTGACGGGACAACGCGACACCCCAAAGGAACACACAAAGACACATGAAAACCATGCAAGTATATTTGGGTTACCAAACGTTCAGAGCATTAAGACCGTGTTGAGCATTAAAGGGTTAGTTCACCCAAAAATGAAAATTCTGCAGTATTTACTCCCCCTCATGTTGTTCCAAACCTCTATGTGTTTATTTGTTCGGCTGGACACAAAGGAAGATATTTGGAAGAATGTTTTAATCACACAGATCTCATTCCCCATTGACTACCATAGTATTTTTCGTACTACGGTAGTCAATGGGGAATGAGATCTGTTTGATTAAAACATTCTTCCAAATATCTTCCTTTGTGTTCAGCAGAACAAATAAACACATAGAGGTTTGGAACAACATGAGGGTGCGTAAATACTGACAGAATTTGAATTTTTGGGTGAATTAACCCTTTAAGCATTTTTCGTGCTGTTGTCCGACGGTAGGAACTGTATACGTAGTTCTGCCTTTATTATTTTCATTTGATTGATTTACTGTCTTTTGCTCATATCAAGTCCCTTTAATGTTGCGATTTTAACTACACGCTCTAAAGTATAAAAATAGGCTACTTTAAATTTAACAGGCTATCATTATGTAAACGGTAAGGTTTTCTTTGCGGCCAAAAGTTCCCTTTCCTGTATTTAAAGGTGTTCTTGTATGAGAATTAATAATGCTCTCAAGATTAATTTGCTGGACAAATGGATTATCCGATCACAAATTACCGTCAGGTATGTAGACCTAATTGACATATTAATATTTAATTATAATTTGATTTGATTAGATATTGATATACAACTGGGCTAATTTTTACCTGCTGTAGCATGTGATCTATGCAAACGAGTACAATCAGTTTGTGTTTGGTTGCCGAGATACACATGCATCAGATGCAGGTAACATATTATCCTTACATATTATTATAATAACATGTAAGGCTGATCTGATCCAAACCTGCATGAATAATTGTTAATTATCAATTATTAATTATTATATGCAAATTGTCCAGGCCAGTCAGGTCTATTACAGAGTCTTTACAAAAATTATACTCTAGAATGACAAAACCAAGATTCTCTATTGCCCCCTGTATGCTCCAATTTCATTCTTTGTTATGGACAAGATCATGTTGCTGAACAACATCATATATACACTTACATAACCATAATCTTTATTGGGCTCATTCATTCAATAAGAATTGCTACGGAACACTATTAATCCAACACATAATTCTATTGTATATGAGTCACTTTTATTTAGCAACCTTTTTGCCATTGTTGTTCTTTGGAATTTTTTATTTTTTATATATTGGTGCTGTATTATAATATTGTTTATGTGTTGTCATAATACTTCAATGTATCTTATATATACCGAGTATAAATGCATTTATAAATATGTTTACGGTGTAATTAATATAATATAAATGAATATATGTTTGTCGGTCTGTTTTTTTTTTGTTTTTTTTTTTCCAGAAAGAAAGAATATATGTGATCCAAAGTTGAGAATATGTTTGTGTGCGTTGGACCTTATTTATAAAACGTGTGCAGACTGATTTTATGTAAGAGTAGATTTAAAGGGATACTCCACTTTTTTTGGAAATAGGCTCATTTTACCACTCCCCCAGATTTAAACAGTTGGGCTTTACCGTTTTCGAATCCATTCAGACGATTTTCTGATATTTAGAAGAATATAGTTTCTGGAATATAGTTTCTGGTCTCATTGACTTCCATAGTATGTTTTTTTCCTACTATGGAAGTCAATGAGACCAGAAACTGTCTGGTTAGCCTACTAATATTCTTCTGAATATCTGCGGCAGTTGTAAAATGAGCCTTTTTCCAAAAAAAAAGTGGAGTATCCCTTTAAATATGATTTACAGAAGATTTCATTCTGCATACATGCACAAAGTCCATGATCCAAGATGCAGACAGAGCAACTGTCACCATGCAGTAGCTCTTAACATACATGGAAAATGTGTTTCAAATCATTCAATAGATTGTGACAATTCATCTGTCAATCCACAGAGCACGTCAGGGTATTACATTATTTCAAATATATATTTATAACATATGTCTACTGGGCGATAATTATCACGATAAATGTCAAATCTTTATTTCAATCAAGTTTAAAGATTTTTGAAGTGAAGTGAAAGTTGTATAAACTAGAGTGTTAATTGTGGTTTTAAACTACTCTGTCAGAACATATCATGACAAACACTTGCCAAACAGGTGAACATTTCACAAATATGAGCCGAGGTAGAACATTCAAACATTTCTTATTTTTCCTTAAAATAAACATTTGAATAGAAAAATATTTCTTCAGCACAGTTTGGGTTGAGGGTTTTGCGTCTCGCTTACCTCTCTTCCGTCGTGCACGGTTAGGAGCTCAACCACTGTCTCTCATGCACGCTCGCTAAGATTACTGGATATTTTAACTAATTTGCGGTAAAACTAGTGGATCGCGAGTGCCTCAACAGATAAACTCATCTTTCAGGCTTGACACATCAGCGTGAGAAATCAGGAGTGTGGCGTGAGAGCGTGAGAATTGCCTTAATCGCGTGAGTCTCACGCTGAATGCGTGAGAGTTGGCAGCCCTGACGGTGCAGTTAATATTACTAGGCTAATCTTACAATAAAACCATGGTAGGCTAAATGGATTAAGTATCAATTCAGATTCTGACTGTATCATTGCACGCAGCTGTTTCTCCTTTTTGTCAGCAGTGTTTCATCTGCACTTAAACTGGTTTAAGCTTGATATTTGTGTTCTTCGCTGAACTCAAGCACTTCTCACTGGATCTCGTGAGTGAGACGATCAAAGTAAGCGCGTCTGCGTGACCTCGCTGACTTTGAGCCGAGTGGATAAATGCTCCGTGTGGCGTGCGCGGTTTTTCGAGTTTCGTTCCGCTTTTGGCGCATAAACATTATCGAACATTTATCCACCTCTTGATATCGTTTTATCAAGAAAAAATATATCGCGATAATTATCATTATCGCTTTATTGCCCAGCATATGCTGAATAATTGCATATGATTAAAGCAATAGCAAAAAGTGTGTTTCACCTGCACCATGTTCTGACTGAGTACAACATTTTCTGTCAAGGCTGAACTTTTTTCCACTGCTATTGTTAGCTTCTTTGTGCAAAGTGTAGAATACAATGCTGAATTTGCATT
>CM075865.1:37526943-37567674 GCA_038021265.1 Cyprinella venusta | reverse complement strand
ACCAACTTTTAAGTACATACCGCCGCTGCCCGTGCAGTTGTCATGGCATAGATTTCCGGTCGGTGCGAGGTACGACAGCAGCGCCCCCTGCCTTGTCGTTTGAAGAACTAAATCAACTATTAGCATACTAGAATGCAATATATTCCCATTTACTTAAATTCAAAATACTTTAATCGATATATGTATACACTCGGTACTCCTTTGAATCATTGTCATTAACCTTCAATGTTGTTTGTGCTCATCTTCTGCCTTTGACATTTCCAAAAAAGACAATCTGCTGACACTGAGAGGCTGAGTGTGAACAAAAATATTCCCGCGTTTATTTCTATACTTAGACATTATTTTTAACATACAGGACGCACAATATTCTTCTAAGGTTCTATGAAAGTGTCATACACGCTTACTGCATAAAAACAACAACTAACCCTTCATGTTCAGTAGAGGTTTGACACTGCTGTGGTGCTTGACACTGATCTCTGTCATTTGTTCTGGTCGGATGTGTTTGTTCAATCATTGATTCTTTGAGTGAATGAAAGCTTTGATTAGGCCACTGATGAACACTGACCTTCTTGTTCATGAGCCAGAAAATGCCACTGTTGTATTCATGGTTCATGGAAAGAGTTCAATGAAGCAACAGTGATTTGTATAACAATTGTTTGTATTTTATCTGACACAAAAACAGAGACAAAAAATATAATTAATTTTGAGTTCCAGTATTCTTCAATGAAGCATTTAACAGAATACAATTTAAACAAACCTTTCAGTAAAATTTGGTGACTGGGCAAACAGTCTTCTCTCTGGGAGTCGCTGTGCTGATTTAAAAAGCAGTGCTAAAGACCAGGACAGTTTATTTTGTATCTAAATATAAATGCATAAACATAGGAAATGATACAACCGACATCTCGCAAATAGAATAAAACATCTTGGTTTTTATGTACAGTCCAATACATTAAAATACATACACTCACACACTTATTGAAATAAGGAGACATTGCAGACCTGGAAATTAAAATCAAAGTGGGACAAATGACCAACTATGTGTGAAATGTATATAAAAAGACGTTTCTTTTCCAATCCCGAACAAAAGCTCCTCTTAGAAATGCATTTACCCTGCTTACAATCACCATGGTTACATTTAGCAAGATTTCTTACTACTAAAACAATCATCATGATTCACTCTGATTAACAAGCCATTCATGATTTCAACTACCCAACCTCAAAAATAACACACAACCCGAATGCATACCTCAATGAACTACACAAAAGGGAAAGATTATAGAATGTTTCACAGTGGAGCTTTTCCAAAATAAAAGTGAATAAAACATCAGTAATTCTCTCAGGACAGATGAAGCGTGAATGAAACAGCAGGTTGGATACCAAACATAAAAACACAACTTAAATATAAACCAGCAATGATTCACATTACATTACCCATTTTGTGTAAAACAAAACAATACATACACATATACCTTATAAATATGTGTGTGTATGTATGTTTTTAAGATATATAGCATTATATTATAATACCTCATTCTAATCTTTAAAAAGAAATTAGATATATACTACAGAAATAGCTTTTCACTGAAAAAGGGGTAATGCCCTTTATGCAGAAATACGTTTAAATATATACACACACACACACATATATTCACATAGACACACACATATTATGTATGTGTCTATGTGAATATATATATATATATATATATATATATATATATATATACACACATATATATGTGTGTGTATGTGTGCATATTTATGTGAATGTATGTGTTGGAGCCAGACAGATTTATCGGCAGGCCGATATTATCAGCCGATATTAGGCATTTTCAAAATATCGGTATCGGCAGTTATAATGGCCGATAAATGAATATTTCAAAAATAAAATAAAAACGAACGAAACACGCTTCAACCATGTCATAAGTGTTGGAGTTGTAGTTTGTTCACCACAGGGCACTCTACACCGTTCCTGTTGGCAACACTCGTGTATAACACGCCACACATCCTGCAACCTGCTGATCCAGTTTGCAGGTAGCTTATAAAGCAACGTAGTTACTAATTATTCCTAATTATTCGGCCGATATATCGGAATATTGGATTTTAAAACCAACAAATATTTGTATCAGTATCGGCCTTCAAAATCTTTTATCGTCGGGCTCTAGTATGTGTGTATTCATTTTTATATTTATATATATATATATATATATATATATATATATATATATATGAATTTAAATCTGAAGAAGGGGCAGGGTTTCAAAAGGCCAGCCAATCAGCACAAGTGCTTTGAGCTCTTAGAGGACCAATAAAACCAAAAGAACTCAATCAGCCAACCATCACCATGCATGTGAGGAATTTCATCACAACGGAAACATTGTGAGAGATGGTTAAAAAGCAAAAATAAAGAGACGGAAGTACTGCGGGGGCAAAAAAAAAGACAGACACTGCAAGTCTAACCCCTTAAAGGAAAGTTGAGTTATAAAGTTTAGATTTCAATCACCCTTTATAAAGTCATTTACAACTGATTGTCTTTACAAAATTACTTAAAAATCAAAACTCCTCCAGGAGTTACAAAAAACAGCTATTTTTAAACCTCCATTACAAAAAAGCATGAATAGATAAGTCTGATCTCATGCTGTAAATGTTTGTCTGTTATATGTACAGATGGAAAGTTATGGTGTGTTTTCAGGAGGGAACGATACACAGCACCATCATGTGCATTTAGTCCATGGAGTGAAATCAGAAGAGGAGAAACTTGTCAGCGATGCTCTCATTTACCCATCTCAGAACATGGAGACATTAAGAACCTGGAAGGCAAAACACAGTCGCTTTATAACCCCAGTATTGCAGGTCCAAAGAGGTTCTAATGATAGCAGGGTTCAAGTTGATCACACAAATTTCAACAGAAATGTTTTGGCTTCAGAGTGACTTCTGTGTGATCTGTGTGCATTGCTGTTATTGACAAAAGGCAATGGAATTTGTTGCACATAAAAAGTAGCTTATGAGACTATGACAATGACGTTTTAAACATAATAGTTTATCGTTATCGTTCTTGGTGTGAACAGGCCATTAGTACTGTTTTCTTTCACAACATTTCTCTCTGTCAGTTCACAATGACAAGAATAATGGACCAACAGAGAAAACAAATGAGCAAAGCAGATTTTTTAATTTTGTGTGCTGGGGTGGAGGGGGCAGGTGAATACTACAACAATGCACTTCAGCTGATAAGCTGTTCTGGCACAAGAGTAATAAAAAACAAAAAAACACAATGCTCTGGTCCCTCCTTTAATTTAAGTCTGAGGGATTTCTAACAGGCACCAAAATCAATAGACTGAGTGGATTAACAAATGAATGAATAAACATTCGGATGAATAAATGCTCACCGAGTCGTCCATAATGGAGGCAGGGTCAAAGTAGTCTGGTTTCAGCTCTGACCTCTCCCTGCGGTTTTTGGATGGAGGCTTTAGAGAGACAAAAAAGGTAAAGTTAAAAACCACGACACAAAATGTGTTTTCCCTATATGTGTGTTGACCATGCAGCCGAAGAAGATTGGATTAGATGGACTATGTGAAGATCTGAGAAACTTTCACGGTCACACTGCACCTGACTGGGTGACAGTGAATCATTTAGTAAGAAAGGGTTCGTGCTTTCCTGAACTCTGATTCCTACCAGATCAATGTCCATGGTGTCAAAGTCCATGCCCTCATTAAGGTCGTCCAGTCGTTCCTCTGATGACATCATCACATCCTCTACAATTGGCTCCTCATCATCCTCCATCAGTCCGCTGCCACGGCGACTGGCAAACAAGCACATCAATAAAAAATTTAGCACTAATATCAGTAGCACTAACTACCATTCAAAAGTTTTGGATGTGTAATTTTTTTAAGTCTTTTATGCTCAACAAGGCTGCATTAATTTGATTAAAAAAAACATACACTGATCATTCACACTGCCAGTTATTTTCTGAATTCTGAGTATTCGTTCACACGCATCTTGTAAAGATCCCGTAAAGGCACATGACATCAGAATTTGACGTGTTTTCAGACAATTTTCCGTCTTTTCTTTGTTCCTTGACAAACAAAAACTTTCTTCTTTTTGTTAATGTGCAAAGTAAATGTTGATCTGCATTTAAAACCCCCAATCAAAGAGTCGCACGATCACTACGGCATTGAAATTTATTTAAAACGTTCTGACCCCTGACTTTAGAATAGTACTGTATGCGTACGTAGATGTGCACTCACATGGTGTGCTGAATGTGGCCTCTCATCTTGCCATACTGCAGGCTTGCTCTGTCCTGCTGCTGTTTTTGGGCCATCATCCACGCGACCTGAGAACTGAAAAGAACATTTCTCAGTCAACTCTTCACCAATAGAGGGAGTATGTGTAAATCAGGGGTGGGCAAGTTTGGTCCTAGAGAGCCGCTATCCAGCAGAGTTGGAGGGTTGGAGCTAAACTATTCAGGATAGCGGCTCTCTAGGACCGAACTTGCCTAGCCCAGGTATTAATGTATGTGTATGTTTACTTGTAGTCCATGTGTTGGTGCTGCTGTTGCAGGGGTGTGTGTTGCGTTTCGTTGCTCATGCTGTAAACTCCCATGTACCCCTCCTCTGGTCGAAGCTTCTTTGCATCCCGCAAGACAGTGGAGACAATGTGGGGTGATGACATCATTACTGGAGTGTGTGGGCCAGTCTGCACTCGGTTGACCCACGCGCTCACATCACTGCTGCTGCAGCTACTCTCCTCTGAGAGATGGACAGAAAGAGAAGACAATGAAAGGGAAAGTTAGTTTTAACTCTGTAGAGATTATAATTCATGATATAATTACGATTGAACACACGAACCCTCTGGCAGTTTTCTCTTGTTGGCAGCAGACGGTTTGCTCCTGCGACTCCGGGCGGAGCTCCTGCTGCTCATTCCGCTGATGACAGACAGTGTATCATCATCAGCGCCCGCTTGGAGAGAGTTCCGGTAGGAGATGAGAGGCAACCAGCAATCGTCCCTCTGGAGGGCCATTTGAAAGGTCATAAACCGCTCAAGATACAGGTGCCTGATGGGAAAGGTCACAGGTCAAACAACAAACACAGATAGATTTCAGTAGAGAAATTCATTTAAAAGACAGTACACAGTTAACCTTCAGAGACCCAGCGCAGCAGAATTGCAACACTTGTATATTCACTAAATATGAGTAAAAACTACACATTCCAGTAGCTGAAGATTACAATGTATCACAACAGCAGTTTTAGTCAGAACAATAAAACATTATCGGCCACACCTTGCTAAAGTTACATAAAATGTATGTCTATATATTAGATGCCTGATAATTTAGATAAATTTGTTTCAAAAGTGTTAAGAATGGCTGGCACAATTCTTAAAATCGCATCCAAAATAAAAGTTTGTGTTTACATAATGTATGTGGGTGCACTGTGTATAATTATTTTGTATATATATAAAAACACACATGCATGTATATTTAAGAAAAAAAATTATTTATATATAAAATATGTATATTTATATATAATATAAATTATATATAAATCTATATACAGAATATACATGAAAATATTTATTAAATATATACAAGCATGTGTGTGTGTTTATATATCTAAAATAATTATACACAGTGCCCCCACATATATTATGTAAACACAAACTTTTATTTTGGATGTGATTAATCGCGATTAATCGTTTTGACAGCCCTAATATATACACACACATATACATACTATATATATATATATATATATATATATATATATATATATATATATATATATATATATATATATATATAGGCTTACACATGTCATCTAAAACATGTCTCATTGACATAATGTGTTTTTAAATTAAGATGTAAATTAGTACTTAATTGTAAAATATATTTTTACCTTCCTAGCTCAAATGCATTATTTTAATTGTGTGCTGGGTTGTATTAAAATATTCACTTGTTTCAATAGTTGCCCAGCGTTGCAATTTTAAAACATTTTTCCAACTTATACACCAATGTAAATTGTGCCTAAACAAAATAGTTTTTATAACTAATGTCCTAAAGACATTTACATCATGCTATTACAATGCTTAGGTCTCTGAGGGATCTGAGAAAGCAAGGGATTCTCAGTGTGAGTGTCTTACACAGTCTTCTTGTCCTGCCTCAGTAGTTTGGAGGAAAACTCACTGAGGATGTCAAGGAACGGAAGGTTGAGAGGAGGGCCGCCTTCTCCCTGTGGACTGGGTTCTTTAAATGCAAATTCTATTCCATCCCTAAAACACGAAAAGCACATACACACACACTTAAGACTCTGTCACTAAGACATATGGGGATGCTGATACCCCTTTTCTACAAATGATGCTGATGTTGGTAACAGAAGATTTGTGAACCTCTCTTAACAGCAAGCATGTTTGAGTTTTCTTACTTGTGGAGCATTGCAATCGCCTCTCTTGTTTTGACCTGATCAAGTCCAAACGTGAGCGAGAAGCGTCGGGCCAGTTCTTTAATCCCACAGAAAGCAGATGCAGAACGATCAAAGTTACAGCCTAGATCACTCAGCATCTCATTAAACAGCTGAAACACACACATCACCCTTCTGTTATTCAGTGTTGCAGGCAGAGTGGGTCTGTGTAAGGACAGAAGCGCTATCTCACCTGCTGCAGGCTGAGGATCAGAGTCTTGGCACACTGAATCTTGTCGATCTGACGTGCCTTACTCATGGTCTCCTTAATGATGTCACCATAATCATTATAGTACTATACACAGACAGAGACAGAGATGCACAGTAAGCTTCAAATAACACGCTTCAGGGTGACCTGAGTTCCTCTCCAGGTTCACGATCTTTCCCGAAACTCTCTCTCTCCCACTTCACATCCTGTGTACTATATTTTATCTTATCCCAATAAAAGCAAAACACTAAAAACGTTAACTAAAAAAAAAACACAGAAGACTGTTGCAGGGACTGTGAGTGGGACTCACTCTCATGTACTGTTTGAAGACGTCAGCTCCTGTCTTCATGTCCACAACGTTGTAGATGATCAGTTTGCAGAAGGCGGCCAATAAATTCCTGCGTCTGTGGAGCGCCTCAATCTTACCAGCCTCATCGTCTGCAAGACACACCCCAGAAATGGATGAATTGGACTGAATAGTGAAAAAAGCAGCCAATAATTGTGCAGAATAAAATAATAATAATAAAACAAATTTGTTCTTTTTTAATTATTTTTTGTTACATTTTCTCATTTCAGCTCCAATATCAACACCAAACCAAAAACATTATTAAATGGAATGAAAATGTAATAAGTCAATGGTTACTCATCAAAACACAAATTAAGATTTAATTAAACCTGGGAGATTTTCGTAACTTCATAAAAAGTTCAGGTAACTAAAACTTCCTAAAAAGATCCAAAAAGCTCAAAGCATAATGAATCCAAATTAATTTATTTTAAACAAGCTATGCCATTGTTTGACAACAACAGTAGTCTGACCCCAAACTCCAACTCGAGATATATTGCCATATCAGTTTTTTTTTTTTTGGTGATGTCAGTTGTGCAGAAATTAGACCTATGCATTACAAATCAGCAGCTGATCGTGCCTCTGGAGCAAAGACTGCATACATGCTGTTATCCATTCAAATCCACTTTAGAGTGGATCAGAACAGTCTTCTGTCCTCTTTGTATTTGTTTTTTGTTCACCTGTGCTGCTGTCCTCATCCTGGTCAACAAACACGTGATCCAGGATAAAGTTGATTAGTTCGCTCTGTAAGGATGCATCTGGACTGAACACCAGGGGTTCTAAAGCTTCCCGTCCCGATGCCACAATCTGATAACTGAAGATCAGGAGTGAATCGCAGAGAATGGTGAAGGCCTGCAACACACGGACACACACAGTTCATGAAAAGTAAAAATTATTTCCTGCCGGTATCAAAAATCAAACCTGCAACTTTCGGGTTACCAGTATGACTCTCTAACAACTATAGGCCAAGACTGCCCCCAAGAAATCATTAATTTCCCCACAATACCATATGCATGAAAGGATTTGTGGTCTGTGGCAGGTCAGACTCACCTGTTCTTTGACAGTGGTACTGATGCTGTTCAGGTAGCTCTGACACATCAGACAGAAGGCTCTCACCTGCCTCCGCAACAGCACCATTTCATCCTGAAATGGGACAAGAGTGTGACTAAACATTCAAAATCACAGTCTCACACAGGTCTGGGCATGTACGTGTGTGTTGTACCTTATTGGCACTGCCCTCTGAGACTTTAGCCAAGTGCCAGAGTATGACATAGTGAGTGCACTGGAGTGCGTGAGCCACAATCTATAAAAAACAAAACAATTAAATAACAATGAAAGTGCCTAAAGTTAGGTCAAAAAGTTTAGAGCAGAGTCAAACACACAGGTCACAGACCAAATATAGCCATCATTATCATAACTATATAATAATTAATTTCTTCTTTTTAGATATGATAAATTAAAAGAATTCATACAGGTTTGGAATAATTTGAGGGTGAGAAAGTGATGATTTAATTTTCATTTTTGCGTGAATTATCTCTTTAATACTGATTTGATGCTTTCAAGCCAAGACCATTGAGTAGTTTTCTACATCGTTGCTTGATTAATATTCCTTAATTACCAATTTATGTAGGCAATATGTAATCTAAATGCATCTGGGGAATTAAATGTTTCTGTTATTAAAGCAGCATGATGTTGATTCAGGTCAGAACAACATTTAGAGGCAGGATAGCTGCTAAAATGAGTTAACCCCTGTGTTAGTAGTCAGTACCTGCTCAGGCATATCCCCGTTTTGCAGGCCAGAGTTCAAAAGTTTGTAGTTGCTGGTGAAAAGGTCCCATTTAGTAAGGTCATGGGCACTGCAGGAAGACAGACACACACAGTTATGATGAAGACACTCCTCTGGTCTCACTGAAACATGACCACAACTCATTTCGCACCAAAATCAAAAGAATAAATAAGAATAATTTTCTCATCAAATGAAAGCAGTGTTTTAAGAAATTAACGATTTTAGCAAGTTCTTACTTGTGGAAGGCTGTGATTCTTTTGAGTGTTGACAAAACTTGATAGGCATCATCTTCATCAGGCTCCTCACCCTTAAAGAAACAAAAGCATTCAAACTCAAACTGTCTAATAATACACAGAACTGTAATTAAACTAAAACACACACAAACCTCCTGCAGGACGTCCTCCAGCAAGCGGTGGAACTTGTCAATCTGTTCATCGAGCATCTGGCTGCGGACGATATCTACACGGTTATAGATGGTGAATTCCTCATTGCACAGTGCATGGAATGTCACAGAACATGCCTCTAATACATCTGTGTCTGTGTGCTTCTCCACCACATTGCGGACCTGACGCAGCAGAGCATCCAGATGCTGCAGGACAACATAGTTATTGCTTACAGTACTACTATAACAAAACAAAAACAATCAATCATTTCTTTACTTCATGTCTATTCATGTTACTAAAAAAACTTTCTTCCAATAGAAAAAAAACAAAACACAAAGCAATAATAAGCACAATATTTGTATTACTATGTGAAACAATATGAAGGTTTTGGGGTTTTTTTTTTTTTTTTTTTTTCTTGGATGAGCATAATCACCTTCTCCAGCCGACCGGTTGTATAGATCTCCAAATCAAAATATTGAGGGAACTGCAACAGATTAGTGACCTTCTCTGGGTCCACTGAATACTGAGAGAGAAAAAGAGAGAAAGAGAGAGAGTCTATTCAGAAATCAGTCGGTTTGCATCCTGATTCAGGTGGCCAGAACCATTTGGTTGGATATTTATATGCAAATTGCGGACTGTTGTTTTATGCCCAAAAAGCCAATCAATAAAAAGTGTTGAGGATCAATCAAAGTGTGCACAATGGTTTGCATTTGTTTGCTATTCGTTTGATGCATTACACACTGTCTGGCAGGGAAGAGAAACACTTACTTTAGCCAATAACAGAGGCAAAGCCACAGCAAACGTTTCTGTGATCTTTGTTCGATCATCCAGCTGGGTTTTCTTTTCTTTAGCTGTAAGAACCTGTGCCAAAACAAACAACAGCAAACGGGTTTCAGAATGAGACGATTATTGTATCTATTCCTGACTTCTTACGACAACATTCTCCTGATGATTTAAAAACACTGTTGTGTGTACACAGGTTTGACTACAGTTGTGAGGTCCAATGTTTCGAAAATATCTACACAAATATAGTGAAACATGTCATTTAAAACAAAAAGAAAAAAGACAAAGCCGAAACATAGCTGAGATGAAACAAATGCTACTTTTGTTTCATCTCAGATCGTACCTTCCATGTTGTAAAACGGATTATCAGAAGAGAAAAAAAACAATAGGATGGAGACTGGGTTCTAATCATATATCAAATATACTATGCTAAACTTATACTTGGAATCTAACACACACAGGCAAGTGAAATCTAAGAATTAATTAGCCAATGGCTAATGATAAATATTATTTAGTCGCCCAGAGTGAAATTTATTCGCATATGCGTGTGATTTACTCACATTGTAGGGTTGATAACTTTTCCACAGATTAGGTTCATGGTTAGGGGTTAAGAAATTATCTCCTCTATGTAAAAACAACTGCATCTATGTGACGTCCACACTAATATAGCAAAATCAAAATGTTTTGTGTGTGCATGTCTTACCCTTTTTCCGGAGCCTCGTCCGATGGGTGGGTGACACTCACAGGTCTGTCTGACAGCACAGAGCATGATCTCAATCAGAGCAGTTTCCTGAGCATCAGTGAGAGCTGAAATACACACATCGCGGTGTTTAAGTGAGGTAAATTAGAAAGATTACACACAAAAAAAAAAAAAAAAAAAATCGATGAGAAATACAAGAGTGTGCATTTGTACCTTCCTCTCCAGGGAACGGTTCGTCTAGCAACAGGCTGATCATACTCTCCCAGTCCTTCAGGAGCTCTGACGCACAGTCCCACAAGCTGTCCACCAGATAGGCACCGTGCTCATGGAGCTAAAACAAACAAACAATTATAAAATAACCCAAAACATTTTGTTCTTATACATTACAAGCCGAGCACTTCAAGCACACCTCACTTTCCAGAAAGAACAAGACAGTTGTTCTGATGAGGTTAGCATTCAAACACTGTCTGCCTCTCCTTGGCCGCCCCTCATCCTCTGGACCATGATGACTGAACAACCTGGGAGCACAACACACAAAATTGTTGTGTTCACAAAATAGTCACATGGCGGAATTAGTGAGTCAGATGTATTATGGGTCAGAACTAAAGCCCAAAGTATACTTCGGTCATCCGTGTTCCACGAGAGTTTACGCAACGATGTAATTTTCTTCACCAGGAGGCTCCGCGCACAGTCCAAATTATGAATGTATGGTGCGCAAACAACAGCCTATGTGTAAGTGACTTGAGCACTTGAAAAGAAGTCCACTAGATTTTCGCATGCGTCTATCCATGTGCTCAGGCTAAAGGAGTATACTTTGAAAGGCTTGTGCACTCAACTGTATAACCGGACCAGTGTTTCCCCTACCATTGTTCACCCCTAAAATATTGATGAAATCCAGTCATAAACTAGTGTAGACATGTAGACTAGCGTGTGTGAATATTAAACCACAAAGACTATTTAAATACAAATCCTGCATGTTCTGTGTGAACGAATGGTGCAGCCGATGCACAGTTTTTATTTAACACACACACACACACTGAAGCACGTGTGACGCTTGCGCTGTTTTTTTTTTTTTTTTTTTTGCTTATATAAAAGACACAAATGCATGAACTTCCTCTCCAGGCACTAGATCCACTCTGAAAGTCATTTCGTGATAATTTAACCGCTTTATTTGAGAAAAACTATCATGACATAAACACACAGAAACTCAAAAGGTCTTCATGGCAACCCGTCGAAATAAAAGTTTGGTTTAACTTGACAGAATTATATTACTGTTGAACAGTAGAATTTAGATATGTCCTAATGTAATAATACTAACACTAATCCAAATAAATTATCAAAACTTAAATTTAAGGAATAATCTATTTTTCTTCCATGTTTTAATTTTAACAGTAAAGCTCACTGTGCAGCACGTTATTTGCCAAAAAGTTTAATTTCATGTGATTAAAATTGATGATTAATGATAAACTTTGTGTTTTATGTCTTTATTTTATTGCCAGAAAAAACACAACACAGAAAGTGTAAAAAAAAATTCATAGATTTAAAAAAAAAATTGAATAAGTTAAAGTGGACCTAAAATTGGGCTGCACGGTGACATCCACGTACCCTCCTGATGACGAAAGTTATGTCATGAGGACAGTGTGCAAAGTATACTTTGAGCTTAATGTGGCAAATGTGTTTAATCACATTGGTATTTAATGAAGCACAGACTGTGCTGTTGAATAAAAAAAAATGTGGCACTCACTTTTTGTAGAGAAACTCCCCTGCTGCCACAGCAACCGGTCGGTGGGCAGAGTAGACTAAGTGATAGACGCTCTCACAGTCTTCAGCAGTCAAGACCTCATCACTACTTCTGTGTGCACAAACAAACACACCAGCAAATGAAATGGATACATCTTAAAAAAATAAAAACGTATGTCAGCAAGTATGACTGTCACAGATGAATGATCAATGCTGAACTCACTGCAGAACTAGTGTCAGCAGCTTAATGGCCTGAACAGCAACATCATATTCCTTATCCAGAGTCATGGACACAATCCGATCCTACAGAGACAGGAGGAGAGAACTGTGTGTAAGAAAATACATTTTTCAGAGCCTTCAGAACCATAACGTGAATTGATGTTGCCACCTCAAGTCTCCTGGTGGAACACTCACCTTAAAGCGGCTTGTAAAGAGTTCCAGTCTGGCGTTAAGTTCTCTGCTATAATACAAACCCTGAAGAGCTGTAAGACACTTCAGACGGACCTCACCTTGCTGGAGAAAGAACAATGACATAAATGGATGACAAAGAGATAAAAGATAAAGTCACCTTTAGTTATATAGAGCTTTATACCATCCAGATTGTTTCAAAGCTGCTTCACATTAATGAAAATAAGCAGAGAATATAGCGTTCAATCAGTCTGAATGTGCTTGTGATACCTTATCATACATGGTCCAGCCCACGTACTTCAGATAACTGTCATTAAGAAAAGCATCACTGTACATCTTCATCCACATACCAATCTCCTCTATGCAAACAACCCTGATCTCAGCAATCACATCCCTGGAAACAAATACATGAAAAAAATCAGCTCTTTTCAAAGACTGAGGTGTGGTTATTTTAAAAAAAATCCTTTAATTTAATTCATCTTGAGACATTTCCTTGCCTGTATCGGTGGATGAACACTCCTTTAAAAATGGCATTCATCATGTTTTCAATCTCATCCTGGTTTTCCTGGAGCTAAAAATGACAGAATCCATGTTTGAGTCAGGTTAATTGTTTCATTTTAGAGTGAGTGTGTGTGTGTGTGTGTGTGTGTGTGTGTGTGTGTGTGTGTGTGTGTGTCACCTCTTTGCGTTTCTGCAGCAGGAACTCCAGGCGTTCATTGGCTCGTTTCCCGACGCTCTTGTTGCGTTCAGCCTCGTATTGTCGTTGTGTGTTGTCCAAATTGATGCTCAAATTCAGAGCAACGTTCACCAAAGCGGTCATCAGTTTCATGCCTGAAATACAGTGAAAAACTTTATGGTTAGGGTGTACAATTCATACATTCATGAATAAGAACACCATGACTGAATATTGCATCACAAAATTCATGACATTACTATTTATTCATGCTCAGAATGGAATTTTAAGTACATGGAATACAAAGTACACTGCCTGGTCCATTTATCAAACTGGAAATGTAAAGTGAAGTTAAGCGCATTGCATATCTCTACAAATATTTTATTCACATATCAACAGAAAGAAATAAACCAGAGGTTGTGTCCACACAGCTGACATGTTTAACTGTATTTCACTTTCGTGAACACTGAACACAGTCAAAAATAATATTTTATATATTACTGACTTCAAACTTTGGAACAGTTGTGCGAGTCAAAATATCAATACTGAAGAAGTAGTGGTTAGGTTATGTTATTCTGAACATTGCATGGTACGTAGCCCAAGGTAACCCACCTGCCAGGGTGCTGGTGTGTCTGAACGCTCTGACCTGCGAGTCAGACAGGCCGGTGAGGAGAGAGATGAGCGTGTCCATCATGTACTCATCATAGATGATGCTGTACTGGCACTGTCGGACCAGGACCGCGATGAACTCACACAAGTTTAATTTAAACTTCTTCCACACAGGACCTGAACTCGCTAGTGGGTAATCGCCACTGTCCTGAACACACAAACACACACAACCTTTTTACACATATTCATTTGAAGTAGCTAATTTCTTCCATCCCAGCACACACAATGTTTTACATATATATTCTTCCTATGGAAATGTCTGTGGTATAAACTCACACATTAACAAACCTCATCAAACTCTTCCGTCATTTTCCTGATGATCTCAGAATTCTGCATGTGCCGGAACATCTCTGAGCTCACAGCGCCTACAACAAACATGCATTCAGTAGCACAAAACACACACTTGAAGTATGCAAACTTATCTACACCTAAAGAACATACAAACACACACCTTTACAACCAGAGCAGTGGATGAAGAAGTTGATCAGTTCCAGCAGGGCAGAGTCTCTGTCTGTCTTATAGGACTCAATCCAATCATCAACCACTGACTGCAGAGAGACAGAACACACACACACACGCTCAAACTACCTCAGTTAAACCTTCTTTCATACACACACAGCCTACACAGAAAGCGCACGCTGCAGTTAGGCCTGTATATAATAACTAACCACACACACACCACTGATTCACATGATGATTCATCCGAGCACTTTGAAATAGAGTCTATGAATGAATACAGTGAGAGATCGGCATGTATCTGAAGATGTTGTACACGTGTTGGTACCTGTGTAGCACTCTTGCCCAATTTGACAATCTCGAACAAACTGAGATTCTCCATATCATTCTCCTGATGGTGGCCATTTACCCGACCTCTCACCTCTGACCCCTTCAACTTTTCTCCAAGGGTCTTCTTCCCCTTCTAGACACAAAAGGCAAAAAAGCAAGGAAATTTCCATCAAACAAGTTAGTATCTATTCCACCTCAGATATAAGCCTGCACATTTTGAGATTTTTCTGATAAAAATTGCCATTGCATTATCATCCTGCTCGCCACAATGATGCATTGCTAAATGCACGTTATAAGCCAAGCACATGCATAGATGGAGTTTGTGTCCAGCAGCATTTACTGTGAACCCAGCCACTCTGAGAAATTGAAAACACCATGTTTTCATTTCTACTAGTGAGCTGCACGTGTGTAAATGAAAACAGTGCCACACTTCACTCGCATATTTTCATTTCATTAAATCGCATTAGCCATATTGCGATTTCGGTTTTATTACAAATATTCATGCAGCCCAACTCATATCTGTTTTACAGTGCATCTGTTTAGCTAATGAAGAAGAACTATATCTGAAAGCTAAATGGCTGATAGGTACCTTCCCTTTTCCAGGTTTGCCATTTCGACCCTCAAGATCTTCAAGATCGGTGTCAGAGAGCCGAGAGTGTCCTTCCCTAAACAAAATGCAACAGTGATTACAGCAGTGTGTACGAGGAGATCAGAGTAATTGGGGTGTGTGTTAAACAAGCGCTTCAATATCCTAATATACAGAGCTCAGATGTCCTATGTGATGAATTTCCCTACATAGATGGATAGGTTTTGTTATAGTTAACCCAAGTCCAAGCAAATAGTCATGTAACAGATGCTGGACTTCTTGTTCAAATGAGCTTGTGATTTTCAAAATTGCGTTTAGGTAGGCAGCTCTCTGGCTGGAGAATGAGTGAGTTAATGTACGTCTGATACTTACTGGTAGAAGTCTGCTTGAAAGTCCTGAACTGCTATCATTTTTTCAACATCTTCTGTCTCTTCTGGAGTTTATAAGTGTCCCCACACTGCAGAAGAAAGACCCACACAATTTAAAACTGCTATATGAAAACCATTTCTTAAAATATCAGCTTAAACACAACCATAACGTCTCAATGCAGTTACGGTACTGAATGAGTTTTTTACGCGTGTGTTTGTGTGAAGGACGGTGTGTTTATATGTGACTTTAATAATAAATATCAGACATTTGCTGTCAATATTACTGTACGATTAATCAAACATTATACAAACTCAATTAAACACATACAATATCGAAGTATTCGTGTAATGTGTGAGATTTTATTAATTGTGTTTTAATGTTCAGTTTGATTTCCGTAAACACGGGCTAGCATTGCAAGCTAACATGCTAACAGGCCTCCAGCTCCTCTAAAAGACATTAAAACCGCCCCAAACCCACCAAAACAATGTCAAACTGCAAAACCAGATTACAACTTTACGTTTCTTTACACGTAGCATTATATTGTGTCTCAATATTTTTCAATATTCAAGCTGATGGTTGAAACGGTCTGACATATGAACGACTCTGAGAAATGTATCTCCCCAAACTCACAGTAAAATGTCTTTTATTTATTTTATTTTTTTCCAAAATCGCGGATATTTATGAAGATCGGCCGCCATTTCTCACCTCCCTCAGCGTGAGTCCAGCTGCATAAAACCCGCCCAGAGCCGCCGCCGAACGGAACCGAACCGGACCTCCGCTCCGCGGTTAAGACATGATCCAAGTGGAACTGCAGGCTCAGTTCTGTTAAGGTTCGAAGGTGGAAGAGGCAGTTTGGTACTGTGGGCGGACAGGAGTAAAATACAGCCTCGAGGAACCCAAAAAACACTTATTACGCATCCACTCACACACACTAGTATCCACAAACACACCCACCCACACACACACACACACACACATCCACACACATTGTGGAAGTACCACAGATAATTTTGGCCATTTTAAAATGGTTCATATTTTAATATTTAGTTTCTGAATAACTGCTGTTTCTATTTACAAACAAATAAATGAGGAAAAACTAGAAGATTTGAGAACATCAAGGTTTCAAAGTCAATAATTTATACTTCAATAGAGGGGTTAAATCAGACTTTGACACGAAAGAACAGCTACTATCAGAAAAGGGTTAAACGTCCAATTCTCCAGATGACAGACCGATTTCCATTGTAGATGAATTCAGGAACAACAATTGGCATAGAGAAGTTTTGCCAGATAAATGAGGAGAGAAATAACCAGAATCTCTGTGCCAAATTTGGATAAAATAAGGGGGATAAACAAGAAGTGTACTACATTTCATTTTGACACAGATGAATGTGCAAATCAAACTAGAAAATGAGAAGAGCATCCAAAGTCTGTGGAGTGATGATGGACAGACAAGATGGAAAATGATCTTTTTGTTTCTAAAAACAATATCAGAACATAGCATTGTCAGGAATGTATTTTATTTATTTGACAAAATTCACAAATACAAGGCATATATACAAATAAACGGTTTTTTTACATTTATCAAAAAACTTAATCACACAAGAAACTAATGGAGAAAAAGTTCATATTGTGAAATGGAGATATAGTTTTTAAAAAATAAAAAAGCAATATAATCTATAGCTCAATGTGAAAAATATGACTTCCCAGTTTTATCTCTAACACACATTACACAATGACATTGGGTTCATGGTACCACATATACCATGTGCATCGGAACAACTAGAGATAAAATGTAAAAACATCATGAAAATTTTATTTTATATAGTATACAGATTAAAAAAAAACATATTTCCCATAGATATGTAAACATAAACTCATACCACATAATATTGTCGTTTACACAGTTCCCAGTTGTATTTCTACAGGTTTTGAGTGTTACTACTCTTAACCTTTAGCAATAAGTAAATCACATTAAACAACACTACACCAGCTTTTGTTCAACTGACTCTAATATCACACTGAGCAACTAAAAATGTGACATTTACCACTTACATCCCAAGAACTTTCAAGTAAAGGTGGCACAATATTTAAACATTTATAAGAATATGTAACATAGCTATGCTCTATGGCACCTTTTAAAGTAAAAAAATACAGAACCAAATATAACACAACAACATTCATATTTTATTGCCAATAAATAAAAATGTTCCAAGAGGTAAATACTATATATATATCCAGCAGGAGGCAGAATGGTGTTTCTACTCAGATAAACAGAATTGGCAATAAGTGCACATTTTGATGAACCCCAATTGGCATACTTTTATCATGTCTACATGGAGCAAGACTGGAAGACATAACAATACACGTGATATACATCTGTATACTTTTGGGGGGGTAGTAAACTAGGAAGCTTAGAATTACTACAATTGGAAATCAACCTAGACTAGGAGTGTGCATCATTTAGTTCCATATAACCTCTCAATGTCCTTTATATAATGATTTTTCAGTTCTTTTCTCTTTAGTTTGAAGGCGTCCGTCACCAGCCCTGTTTCTGGAGTCCAAACCTCAGAACTTAATCGGATCTTCTTTGGAACCTCAAACTTTTCCAGTTTATCTATAGTACCACACACACACACACACACAAATTTATATACAGTTTAAACACAGACACAGTGACACACACACACAAACATCAACGGCTTTGCCGTTTCTCAAAGAATCAAACACACAAATCTCAGTAGTTTACAACAAATACTGTTTAAAGGTAAAATGTGTAATTTCAGTGCCACCCACAACACAGTCACATTTTAAAGTTAAAGTCACTTTGAAATCAAAATTGACCATTTTATTATTTGTATTGAATATTGCAATCACGTGCCCTTAATCAAAATAACTTCCCCTCCCTCTTGCAACAACATCTCTTCTCTTCTATAATGATGTTTACTGGTCCGAGGGCTGAGATCATCACAGCAATAGCAAACCACAATCCAATCAATTCCCAAAGGACAAATTCAAGTCCTGACTCCTGCCCTACATTTTTTCTTCTTGTTTGAGAAGCTGTTTTACTCAGGCATACATTACAATAGGGAAGAAAAGACTTCCAGCTTCTGTTTCATGCTGATTTTATAGGCACAATATGTAAGATTTTTTTCACCACAAGATGGCATAGTTTCCAACAATAAGAAAGGCGAGATTAATGACGGCCACTTATTTAAAATTTTGAATATCTCTAAAAAAAAACCTTTGGAGACTTTTGGGATATTGTAAGTACACAACTGCAGGAAATATATCACACCGTGCAAGTGAATTTTGGATATTTTATTACAAAATTCTTACATAGTGTACCTTTAAGTTGGAATAGGTGGAGAAAAAAAAACACTTAAATTTTAAATACACAAACAACAGCCTATCTCTGCAAAACACCTAAAAACAAAAACAATTAAAAAGGCTTGTAAAAAATATTCTTACTTTTTACTGCAATCTCTTTGATGACTTTAAGGACTTCCTCCTCCATCATGGCGTGGTTACAAAGCTCCTCCCACTCGCCCTCGATCCCACTCTTATTAGCCAGCTCAGTCAGTTGCTTCTGATTGGGCACCACAAAGCTGATCAAGTAGTTCTGGTCACTAATTGGAAATGAATCGCACATGTAAATGTAATGCTTTTCCAGGTTCAACTGAGGCAACTGAGGCGATCAACTAAGATTCTGGTGTACCTGCTGGCATAGACACAGATGTTCTCAATGAGGGGGCTGTTTTTCAGGGCAGCTTCTACCTTTCCCAGAGACACATATTCACCTGCCTGCAGCTTTACCAGGTCCTTCTTACGATCTGAGAACAGGAAGTGGAGGATTGGAATGCTATGGTTGACGTAACTCAACGTTGACTTCTCTGACGTAACTCTTCCCTGTAAAATGATTCAGAGCTTACCCACAATCTGCAGACAACCGTCTGGATGAACTTCCCCGACATCTCCGGTACAAAACCAGCGCTGCCCCACCTCGTCCAGCCAGAAGTTGTCATTTTCTCCCTCCCCCTCACTCCCATAGTATCCCATGGCAACATTCGGTCCACCAAACAAAATCTCCCCTCGTGGGTGTGGTTTATCCTGACTGGTGTATCCACCTAATAATGAAAGAGAGAGGTAGAATGTAAAATGTAAAATGTAAACTGATCCCTCAATTGCATTTGGTGTGTGTGTCTTACCCTCAGGCCAGTCTCGGAGTTTTATTTCAGAGCAAATGAGAGGAGCTCCAACACGTCCTGTACTGTAATCAGAAGCTACAAGCATACAAACACACAAGACTGAACAGGTCAGCACAGGAATCTAGTATTTTAACGTGCGGGAAAAATGTCACAAGTTTTATGAGTGTGTGTGCACTGCCACTTACAATCTGAGATAGTTCCTGCTCCACACGTCTCTGTAAGGCCGTAACCCACAGCGACGGGGCAGAAACACACGTTTATGAATCTCTGTGTGGAAGCAGACAGTGGAGCCCCTCCGCACAACATCCGGCGTACACACCCACCCAGCAGCATATTCACTTGCTTGAAGATGAACCTAACATACACAATATCATAAGAGAGAGAGAGACAGTTTTTGGAAGCACTTTATTTTACAGTACATGCACTTAAAGTAGTAGGCAATATAAGGTAACTACATGGGTTCAGGTTAGGTTTAGCGCAGGTTCAGGGTTATAACCTAGTTATTATTACCCAGTTATTATAACTATTATAAGTACATAGTATATGCATGCAGAACATGACTGTAAAATAAAGTGCAACAGAGTTGAAACTTTATTGTATTTTGCAATTTGTCTGAAAAATGCGTCTTGTTTAATCAATTTGGACAGTCATTTTTTTAATATAGAAAACCCCCGACATTTAAGCAATGATATTCATGATGGGGTTTTTTTCCACCCATTAACATGTTTTTGAGAAGCCATTGGTAACCATTTCTTTTAGGAAAAAAAATAGTAACCATTTCGTTTAGGAAAAAGATGGATGGATGCCATGGATGGATGGATGGATGGATGTATGGATGGATGGATAGATAGATCTGTATATCTGACTCACATGTTACACATCGGAGAATCAGCTCCGTGTGACACCTGCTGCAGTTTATAGTTGTATCCCACTTTAAACAAAGTCCTTTTAAGCACTGACATCTCTCTCAACTTCCCATTAACATTCTTGCAGATACGATCCATGATCTCCTACACACACACACGCGAATATTGAGTTAAGAAAGGGGAACATAAATAAAGCATCTAAAGAAAAGTAACAATTGAAAACCTCACCGGTACTGCAGCAATCAGGGTGGGTTTGAGCACAGAGCAATCTCCCTTATCGCCGCTCTTTATTTTACTGGACTGCACAGACAAGAGCACAGGTCAAACTCAGAGATGATGGTATAATAGTGAGGGTGTGTGTTTGTGTTTGTGTGTTACCTGGTCAGTGAGTGTGTGTGGGGAAGAGTATCCAACCCTGCAGCCATATGACACACAGGATATTTCTGCAGTCAGCTCCAGCACATGAGCCAATGGGAGATAAGCTATGTATGAGTCCTGTGGTCTGTATATACAAACAGCAATGTGATTATTGTTAACTAAAACAAAGTACTAGAAAATCTTTATTCATATATATATATATATATATATAATTAAATAAATAATAAATATATAAATGAAAAAATAAAACCAATTAACTGACATAAGTTTAAATTGAAATACTAAACTCACTAAAAATACAAAAAAAATGTCACAGCTAAAGTGAAATATTAAAAATAATAAAAATAATAAAATAACATTTACTAAAACCTGAAATTAAAACAAAGAAAAAAAGCTAATTCAATATATTATTAAACACAATAGTATATAAATAATACTAAAAGAACACTGAAACAAATAAAGTTTTAAAAGTTGATTGTGAGCTTGAAATATTAGAAAGACACTAACTTATATTCATTTTTACATGCTTTTAATCATCAGATGCTATGATTTGTTTGCACAATTTTACACCCACACGTCTCTGTATTTACTCCATCACACACTCCGATTCAGGTTTACCCTACTGATGCATTATGTCATAACCAGGCATGACTTAAGAGATTTAACCTGGAAGTAATTTGTCTGTCTTTATACATGAAAAAAAACATGCAAACTAGTGAACTGGTGTTGGTGTTACTGTTTCTCACCCCAGGCCCGGGATCCGCTGGCACTGACCCGCCATTCCTGCAATTAGATTACTGTGTTGCATCTTCACCCCTTTAGGCAGCCCAGTAGACCCACTGGTATACATAACCACTGCGAGATCAGATGCAGTCGGCCTCTCGTACTCTTCACTTACTAAGAGATTGACACAAAGAGAGGGTGAGTGTATCAGCTTTGTTAAACAGTACAGTTTGGTTGCGTAAGTAATTGTTTTGCATGTTGCTCACAGTTCTCTGGCTTTGCCCCAAGCTTCATTACTTCATGCACACTGTGAATGGTGAGAGACTGTGGGTAATCAGCGTGACATACTTCACTGCCTGCATAGATAACATGCTGCAAACCTGAGAGTACGCTCAAAACGTTCTGAGATAGAGAGAAAGAAACATATAAAGTTAGTGAGACCACACCGATAAGCACAGATACGCATTGTGTGCATGTCTGAGAGTTTATGTACCTTCAGTTTGCTCTGCAACAGTTCTGTGCTGGTGATGAGATGAGTGGCTCCACACTGATTCAGCCCATAAGCCACAGCATCTTCACCCAGAGTTGCATACAGCGTAACCACTGCAAACACATACATATATTATTATACAGGCCATTTTGCCAGGGTTGCCCAGGCATGGAACTGTTAAATAATTATACAAGTAGTGAATTTTTGACAAAATATTTCCCGTTACTTTGTCTATTTTTTTCTCAACAAAAATAGTTCCAAACAAAGTCAAAGGACAATAACTATTGCGAATCGAAGCAACAAAAAGTAGCGCCGTTCCTGTAAAAACAAATTCAGATGAATCACTGTCATTTTTTAGTCCTAAATGAATCAGTGCTTTTGACAACCCAGTTGAGTAAGTGATTGAGTAAAAAATATAGTCACTTACACCACATACTGGTGTATTGATGTAACCTGTAGAAGGATTGAGCCACTGAAAACCCCGATTTCTAATATCCACCTTATTTTATAGGCATTGCCCGGCCAACAAAACAAAAAGAAAAGTTGCCGTTTGGTTTTAAATCGGCAAATACTCTAAATAGTCTATGTTCAGATCATTATTGCAGTGATTGTTCTGTTTCTAGCATGTTTTGGTGTCGCTTTTCATCATTTCTTAAACAACCATGTACTGTAGGAAGAAAGACGTATTTTGGCAATATGCAAGAGTAGCGCACTATGTAAAGTCTACTCCAGCACATCCCAAAGACATTCCATGAATTTAAGGTCTAGACTCAGAGGCGCCAATTCATGTGTTAAAATGATTCTTCATGCTCCCTACTTCACAATTTGAGCTTGATGAATCTGGACATTATCATCCTGGAATATGACCATCATGTGTCTTCCTTCATGGTTGTTTAAGATATGAAAAGCTGAACACTGCATCAATTAGATTTAGAAGAACTGTTGCCAAACATATAACATGCTTGAGACATAATAATCACAGCATAAATGATAAAGTCATGTATTCTTAAGTATTTGCCCATTTAAATCCAAACAGCAACTGCAGTGTATTTTATATATATATATATATATATATATATATATATATATAGACCATTTCAAAAGATGTAAACAACACTGGTCCAGAAGCACTTCCTGTTTCAGTTTGTAACTGTTTTCTTTATTTCACATGTAAGGAAAACTTCTTAAAGATGTTTGTTTAACTTTTTGATTCAGTTTTAAATGTTCTGTTGGTTGTATTTTATCCCAGCTTTTATGTAGTGTTAAAAAACTGAAACAGGAAGTGCTTCTGGGCCAGTGTTGTTTACATCTTTTGAAATGGTCTATATATATATATATATATATATATATATATATATATATATAAACATACAAATACCAGTTTGCGACATCAAGCAGCATAATAAGTTGGTTTTGTACAGACATAATAACTGGAGGCAGATGCAGCCTTGCAGATTTTAGTTAAAAAATGGCCATAGCTGAAAAAAAGCATACTGTCTGGAAAGAGCAAAAAAGGTGCAGTGATAAAAACAGTGAAAAAGCAAAAGCCAATCAAATTCATGCACCAGAAGTTACATAAACTCTTCCTCTGAAGACAAAAAAAGTATTTTATAAAAAAGTGTTGTGGTTGCATTACATGGGAAGTTGCGTCTGAAGCAGGCCTGCGCTGCGATCATCCATTCTGCCCGTGTCTCACAGAAGATGGCGATGGTATTTTTTGGCCGTTGACCCAAAGCTGCCAGGCCACTGCCAAAAGATTCCACTGCTTGGCTGACCGCTTCATAGGTCATCCAGCTGTATTCTCCAAGGACCACCTACAAACAAAAACACACCTTCATCAACTGTCCTTAACATCTTGACTGTGATCAGCTGATACTGAAACAGAATTACCTGAACCATTGGATGAATTTACCTTCTTAAAGATCTTTCCATTGGCTTGTTTTTCTTCTTCTTCACCAAGGACTTCTCTGGTGCCGAGACAGGGTTCCTGACTGAATCTCTTCACAGCATGAGCAAAAAGTTTGTCCAGTGTGTCTACGCCCTCAAAGTCCTGTGTAGCGAGAGCATCTACGCTTTCTACCGCCCGATACGGCCCTTCAGGACGTCCACTTATACTCCGCGCTCTCAAACACTGTGGCAACATGACCTACACACAACATACACAGACCAACTGATTTCCATATGAACATCAACTTACAAATAGTAACAAACAACACGTGATAAGAATCTTCAATTGTCTCCTACACCCTGAATTAGACCAGAAACCCCTTTGGGAGATTCACAAGACACAGAAAAACATTTCAACATCCATTAGACATGAACGATGAGGGGAAAAGAGGAAGAGTAGGATTTAGTTTCATGTGCGTGTGAATGAATGGCTGATTTAGGAACTACTTCACTACAAACCTACCACTAACGTTCAAGAAACCCTGAGGAAACCTCACTAAACATCTGTGGTTGTGGCCGACTAAAGCTAGTATACAAACAAACTAAATGTTTACCCTGTGCAACACTCACACGCACCCACACACAAAGACATCAGATCAAACTGAAATGGTTGTGTAGGCTATTTCTTGGCACAATTATTGAGGCTTTTTTAAAGTCTTATGTTACAAAGGCTGCATTAATTGAGCAGTTCAATCTTGCTCTCAAGAGTTGAACTCGTGTTTAAACTGAGTAAACCACCAAAACCAGTTTTAGAAGCTTCACTTGAACGTTATATTGAAGATCTGCTGCTTGCGAAGGAACAGAACATGCACAAACACACATGCTCCACCGGCATGAGTTGAAATAATACTATCCAGGAATGCCACTGTTTCCAAACTGGCAATGACATCACAGTTGGAGGGATTTGAGCAGCGTGTTCAGGAAGTCAGATGACCCACTTAAACATCTGGAAAAACTGTCCAAGAAGACTGAGTTAACTTTTAGACACACATCCTGTACGATGATATCACCTTTATCTGGCATGATATTTAGCAGACGTAGCCTTCTGAATCAGAGAATCAATGTTTTGGTTCGGTGGTTTGGTCTGTTTGTGAAGCAAAAGTTTGGGTAGAGTCAAGATTTTAAATACTTATATTCAGTTGCTTAAAAAAAGTATGCATTAATAGATGAAAAGGGAAAGTAAATAACATTGTTATAAATGTATATTTACATATGTAGTATTGTAAATGTATAATTATATACTCAAATCTTCCATTCTTTAAAGCACACCTCAAAACCTTTCTGTGTAACGATCATTTGTCCACAACAAACTCATAGCTTCACACAGACAGCTGTATTTGTTGTATTGTTTTGGTTGTTTGCTGTTGTGGTTCATTGTCTGTACACCATATAAAATAAACGTATTATTATTATTATTGTATTATTTTAAATAAATGCTGTTCTTATCACAGTTTTCACTGCTCTCAACATTAATAATAATAAGAAATATTTCTTGAGCAGCAAATTAGCATATTAGAATTATTTCTGAGGGATCATGTGTCACTGAAGTCTGGAGTAACGATGCTGGAAATTCAGCTGTTTCATCACAGAAATTGAAAACAGTTACTTTAAATTGTAATAAGTTTTCACAATATTACTATTTTAACTGTATTTTGATCAAATGCAGCATTGATGAGCATAAGAGGCTTTTGTAAAAATAAAATCCATACAGACCCCAAGAATTTGAATAATAGTCTCTTTAGTTTATAGTTTTTTATTATTTATTATAGTTTATTTTTTTATTTATAACAAAATATAACAGTGCCACTTTATATAAGGTTTTGATTGAACTAACATAAATATTGAACAATTGCATTTTTTCAACATTGACAAAGATTAATGAATGCAGTATATTGCTCGTTGTTAGTTCATGTTAGCTAATGCATAAATAATTACAACACCCATTTTTTATTGATATATATTTTAAATAATGTTATAATGATGTAATTTTGCCATTATAATGTGCTTTTAAGCTAAAACTTTATATTTTTGTGTTAGCGAGTTTCTGTAATTGAGGAATTACATGATCATCATGACTATTAAATAATTTCTTTTCATAAACAATTGTGAAGGGAGCTATTAGTCTTTAATAATCAAAAGTAACATATATAATACATTGTCACTTTTGAAACAATCAACAAAAATTAAGGTTTAAAGTGGACAATGGCTTAATATACTAAGACCATTAAGTCCAATCTGATTTTCCATCAAACAAAAAGTAAATAACCTGTCTTTGAATGTTTCTGGACCATAAATGCACATACGGAACAGAAAGTATTTTATCTACATTAATATCTTACAAGAGTTTACATTTCATGTCTGCTCTCTGCTTAAACACTTCAAAAACATCAGCACTGCAGATAAACATTATACCATTACTGTAAACTCCTGAAAAAGAAAGCCATCTTCATTCAGACAAACATGAAACCCAGGGCAAAAGATTTGTAAGTGTAATGAAATCTTACCTACAAATAAACACTGTGCACAGCAGTTCTTCTTTTACTTCTTCAGACAGACGGCAAACTGCAACAGGAGGTTTTGGCTTCCCTTTTCTCTCTCTCTCTCTCTCTCTCTGTGTATCCGTCTCTAGTTCTCTTGGCTGATTGGATGCCTTCTGTAAAGTTCCAGTAAACCTCATTTTGAGCCCACCCGCTGGCCCCAGCCAATCAGAAGACAGAAGATCTGAGGAGGAAGTTCTGAGGTTTAGAGGGAATATCAGGAGGTGTTTCCTTTACACACAGTCTTGACAAACAGTTTTTCCTTTAGCTTACTTACACAATCATACACGTCAGAGCTAAGAGGTTACTCAAATTTTGAAGAACAGTTCTATTACTCAGACACCCACTCTGCTGATGCACATTTACTGTTGCGAGAAAAAAAACTTGAATAATCACTGAATTATGTGGTCATGGTTCACTCAGCTACCAACTCAGAACAGGTTTGACCAGTAAATGTGCCATTAACTTCAAGATTCATTAACTTTGACTATATAAATACATAACTGACTGATGCTTGTGGGCTTCTAACATTGTCCTCACCATGCCCACAACCAACCATCCTATGGTTTTAACTCGGTTACAGACCGTTTGTGTGCTATCAGGACATCTAAACGCATCCTTCAGGGCTGGTTTTCTTTCAAAGGAAACAGTTGGGACAACTAATATTAGACAAACCGTCCAAACAGAAGCACAGTTCTGATTCTATGTAAAGTCTTTCAAAGAATTATTAAGGCCAAACATAAGAGGATGGGTATCCTCTTTCAACTCTGGTTTCTCACAAGAGTTTTTCTATGACACTGTTGCCATTTTCTACCTCACTTGGGATGGGGGAAGGCATGGTACTTAGTATAATTGCTTTGGGGCATTTACCATTGTTAAAAATCCTAAATAAATAAAACTGCATTGAATGGAGTGAATAACCTGCTGATATTGAAAGCTGAAATTACAGGCGGGTACAGAATAGAAAGTCCTTGTGAAAGAACACGGGTCAGGTTTGGCTTTGAAGTCAGATCTGCTCTACTGATTCAAAGCGGCTCTGCTTCAGATACTTAAAAAAAAAAAAAACGTTCTGACTAGAGCAATAAAATTTGTAATAATTAATATTGTGATATGAATACAATCAGGTCTAACAGAGTAACAGGCCATTCTGACAACGAATAAAAATACAAAGATAAAGACAAACACACTTTCACAGGATTAGTGAAATGTCGTAAAACATGACTTAACTGGTTCACAAAGTAGAAAGAGAAGACAATAAGCATTCTATTTTTTATTCAGTTTATTGGTACATTTCTATTACAGAGCAACTACTAAATGGGAGCCCACAAAGACCATATTTCAAAAAGAAGTACATGTAAAACTCACTAAAGGAAAAAAACTGTTACAAATTGCTGAAATACAAATCCATAACAGGACATCTTATTTAACATATTTCTCCATGAATTTCTTGTGAAATTCAGAGCGCAGTGTGTCATTAATAAAGCGCTTTTCTTTGCGTGATTCATCCACTCCTTTAGCGCAGTTCTTAAACACGACATCATCATCCCACCTGCCAAAAACAGAATATGTTTGTGTGGAGCTGTTGATATTGCTGGACTCAAGAGTACAGAAACTACTACTATATGCAACAAAACAATTTGTGAAATATTTTTTTTAGTGTTGCATTATCTTATATTTAACCATTTTCTTTTGCTCCGGGTATAATTCTGCAACATAAGTTTGAAGTAGGGCTGTCAAACGATTAATCGCGATTAATCGCATCCAAAATAAAAGTGTGTGTTTACATAATATATGTAGGTGCACTGTGTATAATTATTTTGTATACATATAAATACACACACATGCATGTATTTTTAAGAAAAGAATATTATTTATATCTAAAATATTTAAATGTATATATAATATAAATTATATATAAATCTATATACAGTATATACATGAAAATATTTCTTAAATATATACAAGCATGTGTGTGTATTTATATATATATATATATATAACATAATTGACAATAATAAATTAATAAAATTATATAAATTAATAAATTAATAAAATAAAATAATAAACAACCCTAGTTTGAAGGTTTAAAAAGAGAAGACCAAACAATCTTTTTACTTATTTTTACCACCACAAAATTACCTTCTTTTCACAGTGAATGTGTTCTGGATCTGCGTTTGTTGTTGTTGTAGTTGTTGTTGCTGCTGCTGCTGCTGGCCTGCCAGATTAAGCAGTGGATTCCCACTCAGAATGTTCTCCATACGTATCCTCTCCTCTTCTGCTTTCTGCTCCCTTTCCTTAATCACACACAGAACAACGAACACAGTGAAGACTCAAGCCAAAAAGATATCAAGCCTAAGAAAGGCATAGATGCACATGACGGCTGGTCAGTATTACAAAAGAAACCCTGACAGGGTGACCACGATCATTGGTATTGACACAAACATCAAGATTTAATTCAGTTTTGATACACAAGCCTGCAATTTGATTTACTTCCAATCAATATATATTAGATAAATTAAGATATATAAGGTAGTTTTTATAATACAAAAATAACTATAATAACCTTATAGTAAGCTGTTTCCATTACAGATTTGCACAAAACGTTTGCAATATTTTCCAAATGTCGATTAAAAACTATTGCGAAATTACGGCGTTTCCACTAACCGATGTTATGCGACTGAAACGTAGTTCTTTGCTCTCGCAATAAGTCATTACAAAAATCATTGCAACGATGAGTGATTATGAGACATTATACATTTTTGGTAAGTTCTACTGTATCCATCAGCATAGCTTCTGATGTTCTATCAGGATTAGTAGTAAAGAGAACGAGATGATCTGTTCAGTTGCCGCTAAAACTAAGGCCCATTAAAGAGCGCAAGAATGGTTTTGACTAAAAGATTGATACTTGGGATTTAAGTTAATCAAAAAGAAAATCAAGTCTAGAAATCTTTATTTTTAACCCAGCCCTAGCTGAAATAACAAAATTGGTGACAATTGGTAAGTGAGGCTCACCTTTTTCTCCTGCTCCTCAGCTCGCTCCTTCTTGATCTTCTCCAGTTCAGCCAGCAGGGCGGCAGTGTCATCATCACTGTCAGAGCCAGAGTCAGAGTCATCTTCATCCTAAAACACACACCTCATTTAAACTGCAGCCAAAATCAATCCGTATTCCCCAAAGTATATATAAGAAAGTGTGTGTACATCAGTGAGGGGGTCGTCAGCATCCAGGTTGGCCGCAGGAATTTGATCCAGACGTGGTCGCTTGGATGAGGATGAAGACGATGAGGATGAAGAAGTTGTGTGTTCTGAAGGAAACAGGAAAGGATCATGGTCAATGAACACATCTTGACAGAACAAAGCCACAAAAAAAGTCACATGAACATGCTTCCTCACCTCTTGCTCCTCTATCTCTGCCCTTAACAGCAACTCTCTCCCTCTCCTCCAGCTCACGTCTGAAATCACGAGCTCTCACCTCTTCTGGAGCATCCTGAGTGGGCTGCCTGCAGGGACACAAGCATATCATTTTTTTTAAATTCTGCATGAAACTATCACACAATCATTGAGTCCACAAGTACTAGACAAATTCTCCCCAAATAATTGATTCTTCTGCAAAAGAAAGTCTGTAAACAGCAACTTCACCTGTATTTGATCTTGGTGTGTCCGGGCAGGTCTCTGCTGGAGTATTGTTTGGACAAAGCACTCAGATCACCCTCTCCTTTGCCCCGTCCTCCTCGTGCGGGCTCAAATGTTGGCCTTGCCGCTGTGGTCATGTTTAGTTACCTAAAACAAATGATTTATAACAACAACTTAATGATATGACATCTTCATTCATTCACAAGTGTCTGATAAAGTTTAGAAGTGTTTTACACTATGGAGATTTCATATAAACACATGAAACATGCTTTTAACCACAGTTGTAAAAATACATAATTGCATTTGGGCATAGATCATTGTTGTTATTTTTTTCAAGGAAATATAAGCATTATTTACTAAATGTTCCTTTTGGCATTAGAATATGTCGAATATGTTTTTTATGTCGAAATTAAAGCTAACGTATGTGATCCTCAATGTATGTAATAACGCATTGATAAGTTATTTCAGGATCATGTACATTATTTGTTTTTGTTTCTTTTACCTATTAAATTCATTAGACAAAATGGAATGACTTAACTCAATTTCTAGACATTTTAATTGAGTCTAAACAAAGATAATATTCCTTGTTTTTAGAATTTTGATAATAAATATGACAGAACACACGTGCAACGCCCCTTTAGCGTCGTAACTTTGTAATGTTGACTGTTTCTTTTTTATGTTCTCAATAAAAACATGCTCGCTTTACGTTACATTAGCTACTTGTGTTACATTATTTTACACTCACCTGCAACAGGACGATATTAATCCCGCGTATAAATGTGAAATTATCGACGAGAAGACAAATTAAACGTACTAACACTAAACAACTAACTAAAACAAGCGAGTTTGTATTTTTATTTGTTGCGATTAGCTCTTCTGTTGTTGCTCATCACTTACATCCCATCAGCCACCGCGACATAGACACTACGGTCACGTGTATGTGGGGCCACGGTGGCCGCAGCGGGACAAGCGTTGAATCAAAGAAGCGATAATCAAATAAATTTCATGATAACACAACAGATTGTTGTAAAATTGTAACGAATAAATGGAATCATATCGGACAATTGTATAAAAACCCAGAAAATACTGACAATTAAAATTTAAACACTAATGTTTTATAATGTTGTTGCGCAATGTTAGACATTGCTGACTTTTACTGACTTATACATTGCTTAGACTTATACTGACACTTAGCGGCGTGGATGAAACATCGCACACAAATGTACGGTTACCTATTTTCTATTCATGTTACAGATGAGTACTTGGCTTTTACGGTCTATGGTACTTCGGAGAAATACTCTGTTCAGTCAACCATTTTTCACAAGCGAATTAAAGAGATCTTACAAAAAGAAACAAATCATATTTGTAAAAGGTTCTCACAAATCACGTGAGAACCTTTTACAGTCTATGGTAAGAACTGAGAACTCATGATGTCGGCCCCCATTAGGCGACCCGCTGTGTGAATACTCAGCATTTAATCAACTGTGTTCAGACGTCACTATTTTAATTAGTTATTTTGTCACGCTACTTTTCAGAACAGGATCATCTAGGTTTTGCAATACCTGAATAAAATGAGCCCACCTCTCCCCTAGGCTATGAAGACACTGTTATGACAACAAATTCAGTCCAGAGATACAGACCTGTCAAAGTTGTGGACTCTGCTTATTTAACTGATTTGCAACATTTTAAATGAATTAATGTGCCTGCTTATTTAAAACTAAGTTGTAAACAAAACTAAACTTACAGTGAGAGTACACGTGGAATAGTATTTATAAAACTCTAATGCTATACAATAAGAACCTTGCACACTTTCACCAATTTTAATGTATCGATGAGGATACACACACAAACTGAGGTTTTTACCAGCTTTAATATTCCTGAAACATCTGTTGCAGAAAAAAAAAAGTACAAAAGTGTCTGACGGTAAAAATATGTAAATGCATGGGACATAAGAGAGGCTCACTCACTAAAACAGCAGCATCTCATACAGGCCTGCAAAATTCATCTCTGAAATATCACTAATACGAAGCCAAACAAAACAGAGTGATTAATTAATATACAAAAGCACACAGTTGACCAGGCAGTAAGACATGCAATAATACAGTCTTTCCGTGTGTGAGAGAGAGAGAGAAAGAGAGAGAGAGTGAGAGAGATGAATTGAGCATCTATAAAAACTGTTCAGTATATCAGACAAGTTCAACTCATAACATTTCCATTTATTTGTTGACAACACTTTCTGCTTCCTGTTAGAAATGTTTTGCATATGAGATCTGAGGCTGTGATCAGCCAGGGCTCCTGAAATGCTCTATACAGTTCTGTCTGTTTTGTAAATATGCATGATTACTAAAATCGCTGAGAACAGCCAAGGAAAACAAACAAAAAATTATAATAATAATAATTGATTTTTGCATATGTGACATCTTAATAATAAAACACAACACACAGAGAACCTGTGAGCAATGGAGGGTGAAACTTCCTCACAGTAATGACGCATCAGGGAAAGAGGTCATTGTAATGGCGTGAGGTCATTGCTAAGGTAACAGCAGTGAGCTACTGCTGCGGTCAAACTTCTTGCCTTTCGAGAGTGCAGCAACCTGTTTCAACAATTCTCTATTCTTCCCCTGAGAGACAAACACAAACACACAGTTAGTCAAAAAGTTAGTTTCAAAAGTTTTTTCTCTAAAGGATGCAATAATAAAAAAAAATTAAATAAATAAATCAACTTTCTATTCATTGGAAAAAAAAAAAAAAAATATATATATATATATATATCATGGTTAGGTTTTTACAAAAATATAATATTATTGAACAATTATTAATTTATAGAACAATTATTGTTTTCATCATTGATAATATTAAGAAATGTTACTTGGTCATCAAATCAGCATAAAATGATTTCTGAAGGATCATGTGACACTGAAGTTTGGAGTAATGGAGTAATTCAGCTTTGCCATTACAGGAATATATTACATTTTAAAATATATTCAAATAGAAAAAAAAAATATTCACAATATTACTGTATTTTTGATTAATTCAGCTTTGGTGAACATAAAGGGCTTCTTTCAAAGTACTCCAGTTTTACAATGACAATACTGACTGATAATGACAATTATTGTTACCAGTTAAAGTCATTAATTAGTATGAGTGGTGATTTGAGTTTGTTTTAAACAAGGTTCTGTGGCTATTTTCATAGCCTAAAAATATTTCACGTTTTTACCATTTATTTTTCACCAAAAACTCTTAAACTATATTTGGTTTAACTTAATTTCTTCAGAAGAGTAAAATGAATGAAAAAGGTTTCTAACTGGGTTAAAGCAGCACAATCTAATAAAACATGCTTCAATGATAAAGAGGTTTGACAATGAACATGATCTTCTAGTATTAAAACTTGTGTCATCCTGGAATGGCCTATTCTGCAATGGGTATAAACAATCTAGTCCGATCGGTTTGAGATTTGATAGAAATCTCTTCCATCATTGGGGCTAATATCATGAAGTTTGTTCATAGTATATAGATCACATTCTCTTTGCCATTTGTTATTAATATAGACATTAGTTATTGATCAATAGGAGTTAATGTGCAAATTGACGTCAACTGATGTGGTGATTTGAGTATTGGAGAGAGTGTATGGTGTAAGTGACCTGTTGTTGTTCCATGGCCTCTTTGTGTGCTTTCTCCATGTTGTTCATCTTCACCCGCATATTCGACTCCTGATACTGAAAATCTGCCTTCAGCTCTGTCAGCTGAAACGAAAACAAATTCAGAAAATGTTCTTTACAAACTGTATTAGCAACACTGCATAGAAAGTTCAATTGGAAATTATTGTTTTGCAACTCAAAGGAATACACCACAGTCACGCAACAAATGCAAACCCATATCTACATCAATACAATTTTTATATCTTCACTTGTAGACTTCTAATAACAGCTTAACCATTCAGCATAATTATCATATACGCCAGCAAAAGGACTGTGAAGTGGGTGGCTGATCACAGACAGCAGGATGAAACTCAGAAAAGAGTCTAATAAAGAGTCTCTAGCAAATCTACAACAATTAGTATCCTCAGCTCCCAAATGATTAAATAGGGTAATTAAAAGAAAAGGTGATGTGACAGTGGTAAACATGCCTCTGTCCCAACTTTTTTGGGGTGTGTTGCAGCCACCAAAATCAAAATTTGTTCATAGTTACAAAATACTATTATGTTGGGTCAGTGAAAACATCATCACAAATTACCTTCCTGTCTTTCTCAAGGATGGTCTGTTCTCTCTGCTGGAGCATGCGCTTCAATGACATCACTTCCTCTTTCAGCTGGCTAATCAGGATGAAGTTATCCGTGCCTCCAGAATCCATCGACTGAGTGATTGAACTACTGGAGAGAAAGAAAAAAGAAAAGTTGGGCATTGAAAGAAAGATTGTGTCAGCCTGTCCACACTGAGAAATGGAAACAATTGCAATGAGAATTACCTGTCTCCGTTGGATGGCTTTGTCTCTAGTTTGGGTTTTTTCTTTGGTGTTTCCTTCTGAATGCTACATAAGAGAAGCAAATTAGAGTCAATCCATCTCAAAACAATCCCACAGCATGGCCAAAGAGACAATGACCATCCTGAATGTAAAATTACAGCCGGAAAGTAACAGGATGCCATGTAAAAAAAAAAAAAAAGACATCTCACCTCTGCTTCCACAGCCCCTGATCCTGCTCTGGACTTAAAGTACCACTCATTCTGTAACACACACAGTGACAGCATTTTCAATAAGCAATAGGCGAGGGAATCTTTTGGGACATTGCGATTTAATTATAATCTTCAGGTTTCTCAATTCTCGATTTTGAATCAAATTTTGATTTGATATGTGCATTTTGATAGTAGTTAGTGGTTTTGTGTTACTTTTCTAAATTGATTGTGGTAGACAGATTAATTGGTCTAAGAGAAAATAAAAACGACGTAAATGTAAACCTTGAAATTTATATAGTTTCTCCTTCTCATTTTCGTTAACAAAATATCATAAAACAAATGCCCTTAAAGCTAACTACAATCATTACACCCAGTCTTCTCTAATAAAGCAAGGCTGGTAATTTTATTTTTGATATTAAAAATAAGAACAACGCAGTAAATTACAAACAAATTTGTCCTTTTCTCATTAACATAGCACATAAAGAACTGTACTGAAACCATGATACAAGCCAAACCATTTGAACCGTTACACCGCTAGTGCTCATGCACTTTGGTTGCTTGTATTTGTATTATCATTCGGGCTTACTTGTGATGTGAACTTCCGTGTCTGTGGTGCTGATGATGATGATGGTGTCTCTGATGTTCCTTCTCACTGAGGGAAGAAGAGTTGGAGTGGGAAGAGCCAAGGCCTTTCCGCTGCTCTTTTGTTTTTTGTAGAACCCGACGATATGACAGTGTGCAAAGCCAACATAAGAGCTTCCCATCCACCTGCAGAAAGAAAGAATTCTGCATCAATTGTGCCCGGTGTTATTTTAGAATTATTTATATAATAGAGAATTTATTACACTTTTATTAAAGTATAAACTCTGTTGCTTGCACAAGTCAAAACTGCAGCTGTGGGCTACAATCAAATTCAAGATGGATTCATGGCCATAAAATAACATTTACATGGTTTAAATGTTTTAAAAGTGAAGTCATTTTTTCTGCAATACCAGTATCACCAAAAGTATTAGCAAAAATAATAAATGTTTTCAAAGAAGTTGCCTTCAAACAAAAATGACACTAGCTTAAAGACAAAATAACAAATGTTTCCCATCTAGTGGCCAAAAGTGATGACCAGAGTGGATATTTGTTTTAGTGACCCAACAAGTTCGATTAAACCATCAAAATATAAGGAAAATATTTTATATCTTAAATATGAGGGAAAAACAAAGCACTAAACTTGGTTAAGGTATTTAGCCGACAAAATCATTTAAAAAACAAAAACAAAAAAAACCCCACAAATTTTATTTTACTATGCATTATTGCGATAGTTCTCTCTTACGTTAATATTTTTTTCTGGATGCCAGCCTTGCCAAAAAATATGTCTGTAAATTTGGGTTATCGTTTGTTAACATTGGTGGAAGAAATGAGATTTAATGACTCAGTTCTGTTTTGTTCATAAACCAGCAGCAGTTTTAAACAACTTGCTCAGTAATTAATAATAATGACAGACATGATTGAGCTTTCAAAGTGTTGAAATCTGAAAATAATAACCCTTCATTCTGTCAGAGCACAATGAATCACATCACACACATGCAGTGAAGAGAACACAGCCAGAGTGTGGATGAGTAATAAGACGGAATAATAATGCATGCGATTGGTCACCTTTCTCCTGCCCTCATCCTTCCTGTCGAAGGCACACTGCTGCTTGCACTGTTCGCAGGTCTGTGGCGGGCCGTACTTCTTCTCAGAGTTGGTGCAGCGCTGACATTTGGTCCCAATGAATGCAGCAATGATGTTACAGTACTGACATGGCTTCGGCTGATAAAAGAGGAAAAGATGTTAGTTAGACAGTGCATTCATCTGCAGGATTTCCAGTAATTTAAACATATATACTCTCAACATGACCTTACCGTTCCAAACTGTTTGACATTCTGTGCACATTTCTTACAGATAGTGTTGGTTTTGCTGAGAAAAAGGAAAGATCTTCCATTAGCATAGATAGGACGATACATGTTCAGCAGACCCTGTGGCTGGTGAACAACGACTTAGTTTCCCACCCTGATTGTCAATATGAGAGTCTCACCTCTCCTGCTGAAACTCCGACCTGCAGAAGGTGCATTTTACTATAGGGTGCGCGATCCGACACTCCTGGGAGGAAAAAACAACCAATGTTAGTGTAAACTTAAAATGTGCGTTAATATAGGTATATAGGCCACATAGAAAATAACAATAGCCGTGTTGTATAGCAAATTATTCATGTCACAGTTTTATATAATTTATGACTGCTTCTATAGGCGTTTTCATACTTGGTACTTTTCAGGGGTCTGAGTATGGATCGATGGATTTTTGGCCCCTATGCGAAATACTCCAACAATATCATAACAAAAAGCATAAAAATATTGCATCGATACTAGACATTAGGGCGATTGATAAATTGTAAAAACAATTATAATAATTTAAAACGTTTAAAATATACTATATAATCAGTGATCTTGTGACAGCCGCCATCTGTTTCTAACACATTTTTACATTATTAGCAAAGTAGAATCATGAATATTTCTGTGATGTCACCATTTCCTTATGTCATAAATAAACAACTCAAAAAAAAACTGGATGTAGCCCATACAGGTAGAAGTGTGATAATGTAATATAATAATGTATATTTTTGTGCCAAAGATGTGATTTTATTATATATATATATATATATATATATATATATATAATGTTCAAAGTAAAACTAACTCAACAGAATGTGTAGAAATGTTGTTTGACAAATTAATAAATTAAAGTAAATTAAACCTTGGTGTCACAATGTAAGTGAATTTAATAAAATGTTAGGGTAAAGTGTATAGGGTCAGGCATCGCGACTATATCAAAAAATCAACAGTAGGAACACAAAGAGGTTTAAGCCCCATTATTAAAGTGGACCAAAAAGAATCCCGAGTCGTAGAACTGTTTACTCCCACTTGGTTCATCGTTTGGTCCACTTCAAGAGGTCTGAGTTCAGCTCTATTAAAGAGTACTCAAGTGTGAAAACACAATTGAAACATAAGTAGGTTAGGACATCAGTGGTGTTTTAGCTGAAACAATGTCTGGATATATCTGCTGCTCAAAATTAACACTTAAATACCTCTCTGACCAAACACAGACATACACTTTTCCCTAGACTGTTGAAGCGCATGTAAACAGTGTGTGCATGTGTCCTCTCACCTTGCAGAGCTGCTGGCCCTGCGACAACTCCTCGAACGGGAACCGCTGGTTACACTTGGTGCAGGCGTACAGGGCCGATGTGGCCATCACCAACCACCCAAACACACAACTACCGCTACTGTTAAAATATATCTACACTTAAGCGAGGACGACCTTTAACACATGAGACGAGGTGAGACCTGAGAAGATTCAATCCCAATTAAAACGGCAACTAATCCCGATACATAAAATGGATCCAACCATTTAAAATTGCTCTGCGAATACTACTATAAAAACATCAGTGGCTTATAACCTACTCATTACCAAGAACTTAATATACACTAAAATATGGTCATACATAAAAGGAATAACTAAAACCCTGATTTCATAGCTCGGTATTTCGGCTCCTAGCGATAATTTTTGCTTTCTCCTTTTTGTATCTCCGTCGACGCACGAACCGGATGCGACCTGTGACTACAAAGGAAAGCCTGAACAGCCAATAGGGAGCCTGCGCCAATGGGCGGGAAGAGTGGTTTTAAAATATTAGCACCAATCAAAGACCTCGTCCCACCCCTTTAAAGAACTACGCAATGTTTTTTTGTGACGTGTTATTGATGTAAAATATCACCCTTTCTTATACAGTGAGAGTCAAAAAATGAAAAAAATAAATAAATAAAATTCTGATGAGAATATTCAGTTCTGATTTTGACACCAAATGCTCCTTTCTGGTCAGAATGACACTGAAATCATTTACTGTTCAGCTCTGGAGATCTCAAGGTTTTCAATGAATCCTATATCTTTGGATTTAGTTTGAAGCGGATTCAAAATGCTTTATAATAAACCTAATTCTCTTTCTATGTAGATTTTATATTCATAAATGTAAATTTTTGAATTGAAACCCTATATATATATATATATATATATATATATATATATATATATATATATATATATATTCTTACAAAACATTATTTAGGCCTACTTTCAATGTAACTCTCGCTTAACAAAAAAGCTGTCAGAACATGTAGGCCTACAATTTACACGGCCTACAAACTTTTTACTGTATTCAGTGTGTAATCTTTTAGTAATTTGTTTAATGCCCTACTCTTTACTTTTTTTGTTCCTTTCTATTTCTGCTTTGAGCTATGGTATTGTTTTTATTATATGGTATTTTATAGTATGGTATTTTTCTTTCTCTCTAGGCTAGTGTTGTTCCTAATTATTATTATTATTATGTTCTAATTTTCATATCTCTAATGTTCCTAAACTGAATATTCAAATAAAGTTTTTTTTAAAAAGTGAAATATGACTGTAAAATTGTCTCAGACAGAAAAATTTAGGTCTCTAAAGCAAAATGTAACCACCCCCCTTCAGGAATGGAGAGAACCCAGTTGTAATAAAATTATTATAATAATTGTCTAATATATTGAAATTACAGTTGGGGCATTTAAGGAATATTTAATATGATCATTAAGGTTTTCCAGAAGAATTATCTACATTTTAGAGCTGTAGAGAGCAGAAGATAAACAAGAAAAATAGAAGGATTTCAGCAGACAGTCACATAGTATTACATATCTATCTTACAGAGACCCAAACATTATTATAAATCACTTATTTAAACTGAACTATATACCACAAAGTTCACAATACAAGTATTGCGTTTTACTCTGTGTTCATTGTGCATTAGTGGTTTACTGAAACTTTTAGGCTCACTACTGACAATGAAACTTTTCAAAGATATAAACTTTGTATACATAACACACACACAAATTCGTGTGTGTGACACACCAATAAAAGAACCAAATACAGATTACATGCACATGAAACTCTTTAAAAGTCACGAGTTTCATGTAAATGTAATCTTTAGTAGGTTATTTTGTATTTGGTTCTTATGCGTTTTTTCTACACTCTTTTCCCCCTGTGAATAAAACCTTTATTATCTATTATGGTTCAGCGCGTCACTCGACGCAAAACAAACGCGACTGGCGATGTATTATAACGCGCCAGATAAAAGATGGCTGATCACTCGGTGAGTAATGGATAGACGGTTGGTTTTTATGTTGGCTTACTTGCTATTTAAATAGCATTTGTCCTGTCTTTGTTGGTCAGTGTGATTCATAATTGCGTTATGTCACCATAGGGTGAGATCACTGAGGGCTGTCGACTACCTGTGCTGCGAAAAAATCAAGAAAATGAAGACGAATGGCGTAAGTATCAGCCTGACAGCT
>CM075865.1:37441295-37526743 GCA_038021265.1 Cyprinella venusta | reverse complement strand
GAAATTTTGACCCCCTCCGATCTTCTTGAAACTCTGGATTCTGACAGAGGGCCACGAGACTTCGACCAGCGCGCAAAAATGGAGGCTCTAGACCCTTCCAGAGCCGAGATATCGGATGTCAAAGTTTTGACCTGAAAAAAAAACATAAGGGGTAACACTGTCGTTTTTGGCCGAAATTTTGACCCCCTCCGATCTTCTTGAAACTCTGGATTCTGACAGAGGGCCACGAGACTTCGACCAGCGCGCAAAAATGGAGGCTCTAGACCCTTCCAGAGCCGAGATATCGGATGTCAAAGTTTTGACCTGAAAAAAAAACATAAGGGGTAACACTGTCGTTTTTGGCCGAAATTTTGACCCCCTCCGATCTTCTTGAAACTCTGGATTCTGACAGAGGGCCACGAGACTTCGACCAGCGCGCAAAAATGGAGGCTCTAGACCCTTCCAGAGCCGAGATATCGGATGTCAAAGTTTTGACCTGAAAAAAAAACATAAGGGGTAACACTGTCGTTTTTGGCCGAAATTTTGACCCCCTCCGATCTTCTTGAAACTCTGGATTCTGACAGAGGGCCACGAGACTTCGACCAGCGCGCAAAAATGGAGGCTCTAGACCCTTCCAGAGCCGAGATATCGGATGTCAAAGTTTTGACCTGAAAAAAAAACATAAGGGGTAACACTGTCGTTTTTGGCCGAAATTTTGACCCCCTCCGATCTTCTTGAAACTCTGGATTCTGACAGAGGGCCACGAGACTTCGACCAGCGCGCAAAAATGGAGGCTCTAGACCCTTCCAGAGCCGAGATATCGGATGTCAAAGTTTTGACCTGAAAAAAAAACATAAGGGGTAACACTGTCGTTTTTGGCCGAAATTTTGACCCCCTCCGATCTTCTTGAAACTCTGGATTCTGACAGAGGGCCACGAGACTTCGACCAGCGCGCAAAAATGGAGGCTCTAGACCCTTCCAGAGCCGAGATATCGGATGTCAAAGTTTTGACCTGAAAAAAAAACATAAGGGGTAACACTGTCGTTTTTGGCCGAAATTTTGACCCCCTCCGATCTTCTTGAAACTCTGGATTCTGACAGAGGGCCACGAGACTTCGACCAGCGCGCAAAAATGGAGGCTCTAGACCCTTCCAGAGCCGAGATATCGGATGTCAAAGTTTTGACCTGAAAAAAAAACATAAGGGGTAACACTGTCGTTTTTGGCCGAAATTTTGACCCCCTCCGATCTTCTTGAAACTCTGGATTCTGACAGAGGGCCACGAGACTTCGACCAGCGCGCAAAAATGGAGGCTCTAGACCCTTCCAGAGCCGAGATATCGGATGTCAAAGTTTTGACCTGAAAAAAAAACATAAGGGGTAACACTGTCGTTTTTGGCCGAAATTTTGACCCCCTCCGATCTTCTTGAAACTCTGGATTCTGACAGAGGGCCACGAGACTTCGACCAGCGCGCAAAAATGGAGGCTCTAGACCCTTCCAGAGCCGAGATATCGGATGTCAAAGTTTTGACCTGAAAAAAAAACATAAGGGGTAACACTGTCGTTTTTGGCCGAAATTTTGACCCCCTCCGATCTTCTTGAAACTCTGGATTCTGACAGAGGGCCACGAGACTTCGACCAGCGCGCAAAAATGGAGGCTCTAGACCCTTCCAGAGCCGAGATATCGGATGTCAAAGTTTTGACCTGAAAAAAAAACATAAGGGGTAACACTGTCGTTTTTGGCCGAAATTTTGACCCCCTCCGATCTTCTTGAAACTCTGGATTCTGACAGAGGGCCACGAGACTTCGACCAGCGCGCAAAAATGGAGGCTCTAGACCCTTCCAGAGCCGAGATATCGGATGTCAAAGTTTTGACCTGAAAAAAAAACATAAGGGGTAACACTGTCGTTTTTGGCCGAAATTTTGACCCCCTCCGATCTTCTTGAAACTCTGGATTCTGACAGAGGGCCACGAGACTTCGACCAGCGCGCAAAAATGGAGGCTCTAGACCCTTCCAGAGCCGAGATATCGGATGTCAAAGTTTTGACCTGAAAAAAAAACATAAGGGGTAACACTGTCGTTTTTGGCCGAAATTTTGACCCCCTCCGATCTTCTTGAAACTCTGGATTCTGACAGAGGGCCACGAGACTTCGACCAGCGCGCAAAAATGGAGGCTCTAGACCCTTCCAGAGCCGAGATATCGGATGTCAAAGTTTTGACCTGAAAAAAAAACATAAGGGGTAACACTGTCGTTTTTGGCCGAAATTTTGACCCCCTCCGATCTTCTTGAAACTCTGGATTCTGACAGAGGGCCACGAGACTTCGACCAGCGCGCAAAAATGGAGGCTCTAGACCCTTCCAGAGCCGAGATATCGGATGTCAAAGTTTTGACCTGAAAAAAAAACATAAGGGGTAACACTGTCGTTTTTGGCCGAAATTTTGACCCCCTCCGATCTTCTTGAAACTCTGGATTCTGACAGAGGGCCACGAGACTTCGACCAGCGCGCAAAAATGGAGGCTCTAGACCCTTCCAGAGCCGAGATATCGGATGTCAAAGTTTTGACCTGAAAAAAAAACATAAGGGGTAACACTGTCGTTTTTGGCCGAAATTTTGACCCCCTCCGATCTTCTTGAAACTCTGGATTCTGACAGAGGGCCACGAGACTTCGACCAGCGCGCAAAAATGGAGGCTCTAGACCCTTCCAGAGCCGAGATATCGGATGTCAAAGTTTTGACCTGAAAAAAAAACATAAGGGGTAACACTGTCGTTTTTGGCCGAAATTTTGACCCCCTCCGATCTTCTTGAAACTCTGGATTCTGACAGAGGGCCACGAGACTTCGACCAGCGCGCAAAAATGGAGGCTCTAGACCCTTCCAGAGCCGAGATATCGGATGTCAAAGTTTTGACCTGAAAAAAAAACATAAGGGGTAACACTGTCGTTTTTGGCCGAAATTTTGACCCCCTCCGATCTTCTTGAAACTCTGGATTCTGACAGAGGGCCACGAGACTTCGACCAGCGCGCAAAAATGGAGGCTCTAGACCCTTCCAGAGCCGAGATATCGGATGTCAAAGTTTTGACCTGAAAAAAAAACATAAGGGGTAACACTGTCGTTTTTGGCCGAAATTTTGACCCCCTCCGATCTTCTTGAAACTCTGGATTCTGACAGAGGGCCACGAGACTTCGACCAGCGCGCAAAAATGGAGGCTCTAGACCCTTCCAGAGCCGAGATATCGGATGTCAAAGTTTTGACCTGAAAAAAAAACATAAGGGGTAACACTGTCGTTTTTGGCCGAAATTTTGACCCCCTCCGATCTTCTTGAAACTCTGGATTCTGACAGAGGGCCACGAGACTTCGACCAGCGCGCAAAAATGGAGGCTCTAGACCCTTCCAGAGCCGAGATATCGGATGTCAAAGTTTTGACCTGAAAAAAAAACATAAGGGGTAACACTGTCGTTTTTGGCCGAAATTTTGACCCCCTCCGATCTTCTTGAAACTCTGGATTCTGACAGAGGGCCACGAGACTTCGACCAGCAGCGCAAAAATGGAGGCTCTAGACCCTTCCAGAGCCGAGATATCGGATGTCAAAGTTTTGACCTGAAAAAAAAACATAAGGGGTAACACTGTCGTTTTTGGCCGAAATTTTGACCCCCTCCGATCTTCTTGAAACTCTGGATTCTGACAGAGGGCCACGAGACTTCGACCAGCGCGCAAAAATGGAGGCTCTAGACCCTTCCAGAGCCGAGATATCGGATGTCAAAGTTTTGACCTGAAAAAAAAACATAAGGGGTAACACTGTCGTTTTTGGCCGAAATTTTGACCCCCTCCGATCTTCTTGAAACTCTGGATTCTGACAGAGGGCCACGAGACTTCGACCAGCGCGCAAAAATGGAGGCTCTAGACCCTTCCAGAGCCGAGATATCGGATGTCAAAGTTTTGACCTGAAAAAAAAACATAAGGGGTAACACTGTCGTTTTTGGCCGAAATTTTGACCCCCTCCGATCTTCTTGAAACTCTGGATTCTGACAGAGGGCCACGAGACTTCGACCAGCGCGCAAAAATGGAGGCTCTAGACCCTTCCAGAGCCGAGATATCGGATGTCAAAGTTTTGACCTGAAAAAAAAACATAAGGGGTAACACTGTCGTTTTTGGCCGAAATTTTGACCCCCTCCGATCTTCTTGAAACTCTGGATTCTGACAGAGGGCCACGAGACTTCGACCAGCGCGCAAAAATGGAGGCTCTAGACCCTTCCAGAGCCGAGATATCGGATGTCAAAGTTTTGACCTGAAAAAAAAACATAAGGGGTAACACTGTCGTTTTTGGCCGAAATTTTGACCCCCTCCGATCTTCTTGAAACTCTGGATTCTGACAGAGGGCCACGAGACTTCGACCAGCGCGCAAAAATGGAGGCTCTAGACCCTTCCAGAGCCGAGATATCGGATGTCAAAGTTTTGACCTGAAAAAAAAACATAAGGGGTAACACTGTCGTTTTTGGCCGAAATTTTGACCCCCTCCGATCTTCTTGAAACTCTGGATTCTGACAGAGGGCCACGAGACTTCGACCAGCGCGCAAAAATGGAGGCTCTAGACCCTTCCAGAGCCGAGATATCGGATGTCAAAGTTTTGACCTGAAAAAAAAACATAAGGGGTAACACTGTCGTTTTTGGCCGAAATTTTGACCCCCTCCGATCTTCTTGAAACTCTGGATTCTGACAGAGGGCCACGAGACTTCGACCAGCGCGCAAAAATGGAGGCTCTAGACCCTTCCAGAGCCGAGATATCGGATGTCAAAGTTTTGACCTGAAAAAAAAACATAAGGGGTAACACTGTCGTTTTTGGCCGAAATTTTGACCCCCTCCGATCTTCTTGAAACTCTGGATTCTGACAGAGGGCCACGAGACTTCGACCAGCGCGCAAAAATGGAGGCTCTAGACCCTTCCAGAGCCGAGATATCGGATGTCAAAGTTTTGACCTGAAAAAAAAACATAAGGGGTAACACTGTCGTTTTTGGCCGAAATTTTGACCCCCTCCGATCTTCTTGAAACTCTGGATTCTGACAGAGGGCCACGAGACTTCGACCAGCGCGCAAAAATGGAGGCTCTAGACCCTTCCAGAGCCGAGATATCGGATGTCAAAGTTTTGACCTGAAAAAAAAACATAAGGGGTAACACTGTCGTTTTTGGCCGAAATTTTGACCCCCTCCGATCTTCTTGAAACTCTGGATTCTGACAGAGGGCCACGAGACTTCGACCAGCGCGCAAAAATGGAGGCTCTAGACCCTTCCAGAGCCGAGATATCGGATGTCAAAGTTTTGACCTGAAAAAAAAACATAAGGGGTAACACTGTCGTTTTTGGCCGAAATTTTGACCCCCTCCGATCTTCTTGAAACTCTGGATTCTGACAGAGGGCCACGAGACTTCGACCAGCGCGCAAAAATGGAGGCTCTAGACCCTTCCAGAGCCGAGATATCGGATGTCAAAGTTTTGACCTGAAAAAAAAACATAAGGGGTAACACTGTCGTTTTTGGCCGAAATTTTGACCCCCTCCGATCTTCTTGAAACTCTGGATTCTGACAGAGGGCCACGAGACTTCGACCAGCGCGCAAAAATGGAGGCTCTAGACCCTTCCAGAGCCGAGATATCGGATGTCAAAGTTTTGACCTGAAAAAAAAACATAAGGGGTAACACTGTCGTTTTTGGCCGAAATTTTGACCCCCTCCGATCTTCTTGAAACTCTGGATTCTGACAGAGGGCCACGAGACTTCGACCAGCGCGCAAAAATGGAGGCTCTAGACCCTTCCAGAGCCGAGATATCGGATGTCAAAGTTTTGACCTGAAAAAAAAACATAAGGGGTAACACTGTCGTTTTTGGCCGAAATTTTGACCCCCTCCGATCTTCTTGAAACTCTGGATTCTGACAGAGGGCCACGAGACTTCGACCAGCGCGCAAAAATGGAGGCTCTAGACCCTTCCAGAGCCGAGATATCGGATGTCAAAGTTTTGACCTGAAAAAAAAACATAAGGGGTAACACTGTCGTTTTTGGCCGAAATTTTGACCCCCTCCGATCTTCTTGAAACTCTGGATTCTGACAGAGGGCCACGAGACTTCGACCAGCGCGCAAAAATGGAGGCTCTAGACCCTTCCAGAGCCGAGATATCGGATGTCAAAGTTTTGACCTGAAAAAAAAACATAAGGGGTAACACTGTCGTTTTTGGCCGAAATTTTGACCCCCTCCGATCTTCTTGAAACTCTGGATTCTGACAGAGGGCCACGAGACTTCGACCAGCGCGCAAAAATGGAGGCTCTAGACCCTTCCAGAGCCGAGATATCGGATGTCAAAGTTTTGACCTGAAAAAAAAACATAAGGGGTAACACTGTCGTTTTTGGCCGAAATTTTGACCCCCTCCGATCTTCTTGAAACTCTGGATTCTGACAGAGGGCCACGAGACTTCGACCAGCGCGCAAAAATGGAGGCTCTAGACCCTTCCAGAGCCGAGATATCGGATGTCAAAGTTTTGACCTGAAAAAAAAACATAAGGGGTAACACTGTCGTTTTTGGCCGAAATTTTGACCCCCTCCGATCTTCTTGAAACTCTGGATTCTGACAGAGGGCCACGAGACTTCGACCAGCGCGCAAAAATGGAGGCTCTAGACCCTTCCAGAGCCGAGATATCGGATGTCAAAGTTTTGACCTGAAAAAAAAACATAAGGGGTAACACTGTCGTTTTTGGCCGAAATTTTGACCCCCTCCGATCTTCTTGAAACTCTGGATTCTGACAGAGGGCCACGAGACTTCGACCAGCGCGCAAAAATGGAGGCTCTAGACCCTTCCAGAGCCGAGATATCGGATGTCAAAGTTTTGACCTGAAAAAAAAACATAAGGGGTAACACTGTCGTTTTTGGCCGAAATTTTGACCCCCTCCGATCTTCTTGAAACTCTGGATTCTGACAGAGGGCCACGAGACTTCGACCAGCGCGCAAAAATGGAGGCTCTAGACCCTTCCAGAGCCGAGATATCGGATGTCAAAGTTTTGACCTGAAAAAAAAACATAAGGGGTAACACTGTCGTTTTTGGCCGAAATTTTGACCCCCTCCGATCTTCTTGAAACTCTGGATTCTGACAGAGGGCCACGAGACTTCGACCAGCGCGCAAAAATGGAGGCTCTAGACCCTTCCAGAGCCGAGATATCGGATGTCAAAGTTTTGACCTGAAAAAAAAACATAAGGGGTAACACTGTCGTTTTTGGCCGAAATTTTGACCCCCTCCGATCTTCTTGAAACTCTGGATTCTGACAGAGGGCCACGAGACTTCGACCAGCGCGCAAAAATGGAGGCTCTAGACCCTTCCAGAGCCGAGATATCGGATGTCAAAGTTTTGACCTGAAAAAAAAACATAAGGGGTAACACTGTCGTTTTTGGCCGAAATTTTGACCCCCTCCGATCTTCTTGAAACTCTGGATTCTGACAGAGGGCCACGAGACTTCGACCAGCGCGCAAAAATGGAGGCTCTAGACCCTTCCAGAGCCGAGATATCGGATGTCAAAGTTTTGACCTGAAAAAAAAACATAAGGGGTAACACTGTCGTTTTTGGCCGAAATTTTGACCCCCTCCGATCTTCTTGAAACTCTGGATTCTGACAGAGGGCCACGAGACTTCGACCAGCGCGCAAAAATGGAGGCTCTAGACCCTTCCAGAGCCGAGATATCGGATGTCAAAGTTTTGACCTGAAAAAAAAACATAAGGGGTAACACTGTCGTTTTTGGCCGAAATTTTGACCCCCTCCGATCTTCTTGAAACTCTGGATTCTGACAGAGGGCCACGAGACTTCGACCAGCGCGCAAAAATGGAGGCTCTAGACCCTTCCAGAGCCGAGATATCGGATGTCAAAGTTTTGACCTGAAAAAAAAACATAAGGGGTAACACTGTCGTTTTTGGCCGAAATTTTGACCCCCTCCGATCTTCTTGAAACTCTGGATTCTGACAGAGGGCCACGAGACTTCGACCAGCGCGCAAAAATGGAGGCTCTAGACCCTTCCAGAGCCGAGATATCGGATGTCAAAGTTTTGACCTGAAAAAAAAACATAAGGGGTAACACTGTCGTTTTTGGCCGAAATTTTGACCCCCTCCGATCTTCTTGAAACTCTGGATTCTGACAGAGGGCCACGAGACTTCGACCAGCGCGCAAAAATGGAGGCTCTAGACCCTTCCAGAGCCGAGATATCGGATGTCAAAGTTTTGACCTGAAAAAAAAACATAAGGGGTAACACTGTCGTTTTTGGCCGAAATTTTGACCCCCTCCGATCTTCTTGAAACTCTGGATTCTGACAGAGGGCCACGAGACTTCGACCAGCGCGCAAAAATGGAGGCTCTAGACCCTTCCAGAGCCGAGATATCGGATGTCAAAGTTTTGACCTGAAAAAAAAACATAAGGGGTAACACTGTCGTTTTTGGCCGAAATTTTGACCCCCTCCGATCTTCTTGAAACTCTGGATTCTGACAGAGGGCCACGAGACTTCGACCAGCGCGCAAAAATGGAGGCTCTAGACCCTTCCAGAGCCGAGATATCGGATGTCAAAGTTTTGACCTGAAAAAAAAACATAAGGGGTAACACTGTCGTTTTTGGCCGAAATTTTGACCCCCTCCGATCTTCTTGAAACTCTGGATTCTGACAGAGGGCCACGAGACTTCGACCAGCGCGCAAAAATGGAGGCTCTAGACCCTTCCAGAGCCGAGATATCGGATGTCAAAGTTTTGACCTGAAAAAAAAACATAAGGGGTAACACTGTCGTTTTTGGCCGAAATTTTGACCCCCTCCGATCTTCTTGAAACTCTGGATTCTGACAGAGGGCCACGAGACTTCGACCAGCGCGCAAAAATGGAGGCTCTAGACCAGGGGTGGGCAAACTACGGCCCGCGGGCCACATGCGGCCCGTTAGGCTGTTTAATCCGGCCCGTCGAGTATTTAAAATATTGTCATAGAGATTGCATTTGCATGGGGAGCGTTGTGCAGCGTGGTCTGTAGCGGCAGAGCGAGGGGGGAGCTGAGCGGTAAGCGGGCCGTGCTGACAGAGTGGGGAGAGAGAGAGACTGGGAGCTCGTGCACGCGCTGTCGAGAGAGAGAAAACGCTGGGCTGCAAGCTGTTTCAGTAAAAAGAGTGTTACTGCATTTGTGACCTGAGAAGCTGAATCCAGCGGGAAGAGTACTGTTTTATATGTGATTTGTTTTTGAAATATTCTGAATTAATTGTGTGAGCGCGAGCAAGCGCTGTGGGGAGAGAAAGTAACTCAATAAAGTGCATGAGCCCCAGTATTCGCCGACCCTGTGTCTCCTTCCATTCACCGAACCAACATCCCTGTCACACATTCATTTTGCCTTTTTCCTGCAATACTTGAATAAAGCAGCTCATTCATTCAGAGCTGTTGTGGCTGTGCTGCGGTGTGTCACGTGACAAGCAATGACGCGTCACCATGGAAACCATACAGTGAATAAATAACGGTTGCATTGCAAAGCTCATGTAAACCCTCACACACCCGGGTCTAATTCGACCCGCTCCGAGCGGGCCTCGAACCCGGGTCTCCGGCATGAGAGTCAGGCGCGCTAACAAGGAAGCAAAGACTGCAGCCTCAAGCATCTATCGCTAGAGCGCCTATTGAGATCGGAGAGTGAAGTTTACTTGTACAGCAACTACTAGCTGGCCTCCGTTACACTCACGCCGCAGAGTCAGACCGTTTTTTGTAATTTGTCATATGCAATTTATAACTAATATCCCAGGAAACAGAACGTTTGCACGATTGAATCATTGACATTTCAGCACTCCTTCAGACAGCAACTTAAACACAACAAGGCTCCTTGTTGCACATTAATGTTTTTTCCTTTTTTGGAAACTCACAGAGAAAAAAAAATGTTAGTAACCACTTGTACACCTGATTAGTTTTCATTTGATTTGTAGTTTTTCTTTTGATATTTAGTTTCTTTTCTCCTCTGTATTTGTCTCTTGGACTGCTTCCGGTTACCTTTATCGCCCGCCTCGCTACGCTCCCGTCTCTGCCGTTTGTTCAATAAATGTTCTTATCTGCTTTTGATTTTTACGTTTTATCATACTTAAAATAAATTGGTACATTTTTTATTTTTATTTTATTTTTTCACAAATGTATGACACATTTGTGTGTTAAGTGCAATTTGATTACCATATGGAGTTTTAATAAAGTTGAATTAATGTAACCTTGCTTCATTGGGGCGGCAGTGGCTCAGTGGTTCATGTGGGTTGTCTACAAACTGAAAGGTTGGTGGTTCAATCCTCGGTTCCACCTGACCAAGTGTCGAGGTGTCCATGAGCAAGACACCTAACCCGAGCTGCTCCCGACGAGCTGGATGGCACCTTGCATGGCTGCTGTCGCTGTCGGTGTATGAATGTGTGTGTGAATGGGTGAATGTGAGGCAAATTGTAAAGCACTTTGGTGGCCATTGGGTCTATGAAAGCGCTATATAAATGCAGTCCATTTCCCATTTCTCTAATTTTTACTCTACTAAGTGTACACTTGCTGGTGTTTTGTTTCTAATTTACTGTTAGGCTCATTAAATAATACTAAGGATAAACAATATTTAAAAAGAACATAAATATATATATATAAAATTAAAATAAATATAAAATTAAATAAAAAATAACCCCAAAATATAACAATGCTAAATGGGGATATATATAGCATATAAATTAATATACTATGTAAATTACGTGATCCACGTAAAGGCCGGCCCTCTGTCAAATTTTAAAACCCAGTGTGGCCCTTGAGCCAAAAAGTTTCCCCACCCCTGCTCTAGACCCTTCCAGAGCCGAGATATCGGATGTCAAAGTTTTGACCTGAAAAAAAAACATAAGGGGTAACACTGTCGTTTTTGGCCGAAATTTTGACCCCCTCCGATCTTCTTGAAACTCTGGATTCTGACAGAGGGCCACGAGACTTCGACCAGCGCGCAAAAATGGAGGCTCTAGACCCTTCCAGAGCCGAGATATCGGATGTCAAAGTTTTGACCTGAAAAAAAAAACATAAGGGGTAACACTGTCGTTTTTGGCCGAAATTTTGACCCCCTCCGATCTTCTTGAAACTCTGGATTCTGACAGAGGGCCACGAGACTTCGACCAGCGCGCAAAAATGGAGGCTCTAGACCCTTCCAGAGCCGAGATATCGGATGTCAAAGTTTTGACCTGAAAAAAAAACATAAGGGGTAACACTGTCGTTTTTGGCCGAAATTTTGACCCCCTCCGATCTTCTTGAAACTCTGGATTCTGACAGAGGGCCACGAGACTTCGACCAGCGCGCAAAAATGGAGGCTCTAGACCCTTCCAGAGCCGAGATATCGGATGTCAAAGTTTTGACCTGAAAAAAAAACATAAGGGGTAACACTGTCGTTTTTGGCCGAAATTTTGACCCCCTCCGATCTTCTTGAAACTCTGGATTCTGACAGAGGGCCACGAGACTTCGACCAGCACGCAAAAATGGAGGCTCTAGACCCTTCCAGAGCCGAGATATCGGATGTCAAAGTTTTGACCTGAAAAAAAAACATAAGGGGTAACACTGTCGTTTTTGGCCGAAATTTTGACCCCCTCCGATCTTCTTGAAACTCTGGATTCTGACAGAGGGCCACGAGACTTCGACCAGCGCGCAAAAATGGAGGCTCTAGACCCTTCCAGAGCCGAGATATCGGATGTCAAAGTTTTGACCTGAAAAAAAAACATAAGGGGTAACACTGTCGTTTTTGGCCGAAATTTTGACCCCCTCCGATCTTCTTGAAACTCTGGATTCTGACAGAGGGCCACGAGACTTCGACCAGCGCGCAAAAATGGAGGCTCTAGACCCTTCCAGAGCCGAGATATCGGATGTCAAAGTTTTGACCTGAAAAAAAAACATAAGGGGTAACACTGTCGTTTTTGGCCGAAATTTTGACCCCCTCCGATCTTCTTGAAACTCTGGATTCTGACAGAGGGCCACGAGACTTCGACCAGCGCGCAAAAATGGAGGCTCTAGACCCTTCCAGAGCCGAGATATCGGATGTCAAAGTTTTGACCTGAAAAAAAAACATAAGGGGTAACACTGTCGTTTTTGGCCGAAATTTTGACCCCCTCTGATCTTCTTGAAACTCTGGATTCTGACAGAGGGCCACGAGACTTCGACCAGCACGCAAAAATGGAGGCTCTAGACCCTTCCAGAGCCGAGATATCGGATGTCAAAGTTTTGACCTGAAAAAAAAAAACATAAGGGGTAACACTGTCGTTTTTGGCCGAAATTTTGACCCCCTCCGATCTTCTTGAAACTCTGGATTCTGACAGAGGGCCACGAGACTTCGACCAGCGCGCAAAAATGGAGGCTCTAGACCCTTCCAGAGCCGAGATATCAGATGTCAAAGTTTTGACCTGAAAAAAAAAACATAAGGGGTAACACTGTCGTTTTTGGCCGAAATTTTGACCCCCTCCGATCTTCTTGAAACTCTGGATTCTGACAGAGGGCCACGAGACTTCGACCAGCGCGCAAAAATGGAGGCTCTAGACCCTTCCAGAGCCGAGATATCGGATGTCAAAGTTTTGACCTGAAAAAAAAAAACATAAGGGGTAACACTGTCGTTTTTGGCCGAAATTTTGACCCCCTCCGATCTTCTTGAAACTCTGGATTCTGACAGAGGGCCACGAGACTTCGACCAGCGCGCAAAAATGGAGGCTCTAGACCCTTCCAGAGCCGAGATATCGGATGTCAAAGTTTTGACCTGAAAAAAAAACATAAGGGGTAACACTGTCGTTTTTGGCCGAAATTTTGACCCCCTCCGATCTTCTTGAAACTCTGGATTCTGACAGAGGGCCACGAGACTTCGACCAGCGCGCAAAAATGGAGGCTCTAGACCCTTCCAGAGCCGAGATATCGGATGTCAAAGTTTTGACCTGAAAAAAAAACATAAGGGGTAACACTGTCGTTTTTGGCCGAAATTTTGACCCCCTCCGATCTTCTTGAAACTCTGGATTCTGACAGAGGGCCACGAGACTTCGACCAGCGCGCAAAAATGGAGGCTCTAGACCCTTCCAGAGCCGAGATATCGGATGTCAAAGTTTTGACCTGAAAAAAAAACATAAGGGGTAACACTGTCGTTTTTGGCCGAAATTTTGACCCCCTCCGATCTTCTTGAAACTCTGGATTCTGACAGAGGGCCACGAGACTTCGACCAGCGCGCAAAAATGGAGGCTCTAGACCCTTCCAGAGCCGAGATATCGGATGTCAAAGTTTTGACCTGAAAAAAAAACATAAGGGGTAACACTGTCGTTTTTGGCCAAAATTTTGACCCCCTCCGATCTTCTTGAAACTCTGGATTCTGACAGAGGGCCACGAGACTTCGACCAGCGCGCAAAAATGGAGGCTCTAGACCCTTCCAGAGCCGAGATATCGGATGTCAAAGTTTTGACCTGAAAAAAAAAACATAAGGGGTAACACTGTCGTTTTTGGCCGAAATTTTGACCCCCTCCGATCTTCTTGAAACTCTGGATTCTGACAGAGGGCCACGAGACTTCGACCAGCGCGCAAAAATGGAGGCTCTAGACCCTTCCAGAGCCGAGATATCGGATGTCAAAGTTTTGACCTGAAAAAAAAACATAAGGGGTAACACTGTCGTTTTTGGCTGAAATTTTGACCCCCTCCGATCTTCTTGAAACTCTGGATTCTGACAGAGGGCCACGAGACTTCGACCAGCGCGCAAAAATGGAGGCTCTAGACCCTTCCAGAGCCGAGATATCGGATGTCAAAGTTTTGACCTGAAAAAAAAACATAAGGGGTAACACTGTCGTTTTTGGCCGAAATTTTGACCCCCTCCGATCTTCTTGAAACTCTGGATTCTGACAGAGGGCCACGAGACTTCGACCAGCGCGCAAAAATGGAGGCTCTAGACCCTTCCAGAGCCGAGATATCAGATGTCAAAGTTTTGACCTGAAAAAAAAACATAAGGGGTAACACTGTCGTTTTTGGCCGAAATTTTGACCCCCTCCGATCTTCTTGAAACTCTGGATTCTGACAGAGGGCCACGAGACTTCGACCAGCACGCAAAAATGGAGGCTCTAGACCCTTCCAGAGCCGAGATATCGGATGTCAAAGTTTTGACCTGAAAAAAAAACATAAGGGGTAACACTGTCGTTTTTGGCCGAAATTTTGACCCCCTCCGATCTTCTTGAAACTCTGGATTCTGACAGAGGGCCACGAGACTTCGACCAGCGCACAAAAATGGAGGCTCTAGACCCTTCCAGAGCCGAGATATCGGATGTCAAAGTTTTGACCTGAAAAAAAAACATAAGGGGTAACACTGTCGTTTTTGGCCGAAATTTTGACCCCCTCCGATCTTCTTGAAACTCTGGATTCTGACAGAGGGCCACGAGACTTCGACCAGCGCGCAAAAATGGAGGCTCTAGACCCTTCCAGAGCCGAGATATCGGATGTCAAAGTTTTGACCTGAAAAAAAAACATAAGGGGTAACACTGTCGTTTTTGGCCGAAATTTTGACCCCCTCCGATCTTCTTGAAACTCTGGATTCTGACAGAGGGCCACGAGACTTCGACCAGCGCGCAAAAATGGAGGCTCTAGACCCTTCCAGAGCCGAGATATCGGATGTCAAAGTTTTGACCTGAAAAAAAAACATAAGGGGTAACACTGTCGTTTTTGGCCGAAATTTTGACCCCCTCTGATCTTCTTGAAACTCTGGATTCTGACAGAGGGCCACGAGACTTCGACCAGCACGCAAAAATGGAGGCTCTAGACCCTTCCAGAGCCGAGATATCGGATGTCAAAGTTTTGACCTGAAAAAAAAAACATAAGGGGTAACACTGTCGTTTTTGGCCGAAATTTTGACCCCCTCCGATCTTCTTGAAACTCTGGATTCTGACAGAGGGCCACGAGACTTCGACCAGCGCGCAAAAATGGAGGCTCTAGACCCTTCCAGAGCCGAGATATCAGATGTCAAAGTTTTGACCTGAAAAAAAAAACATAAGGGGTAACACTGTCGTTTTTGGCCGAAATTTTGACCCCCTCCGATCTTCTTGAAACTCTGGATTCTGACAGAGGGCCACGAGACTTCGACCAGCGCGCAAAAATGGAGGCTCTAGACCCTTCCAGAGCCGAGATATCGGATGTCAAAGTTTTGACCTGAAAAAAAAAACATAAGGGGTAACACTGTCGTTTTTGGCCGAAATTTTGACCCCCTCCGATCTTCTTGAAACTCTGGATTCTGACAGAGGGCCACGAGACTTCGACCAGCGCGCAAAAATGGAGGCTCTAGACCCTTCCAGAGCCGAGATATCGGATGTCAAAGTTTTGACCTGAAAAAAAAACATAAGGGGTAACACTGTCGTTTTTGGCCGAAATTTTGACCCCCTCCGATCTTCTTGAAACTCTGGATTCTGACAGAGGGCCACGAGACTTCGACCAGCGCGCAAAAATGGAGGCTCTAGACCCTTCCAGAGCCGAGATATCGGATGTCAAAGTTTTGACCTGAAAAAAAAACATAAGGGGTAACACTGTCGTTTTTGGCCGAAATTTTGACCCCCTCCGATCTTCTTGAAACTCTGGATTCTGACAGAGGGCCACGAGACTTCGACCAGCGCGCAAAAATGGAGGCTCTAGACCCTTCCAGAGCCGAGATATCGGATGTCAAAGTTTTGACCTGAAAAAAAAACATAAGGGGTAACACTGTCGTTTTTGGCCGAAATTTTGACCCCCTCCGATCTTCTTGAAACTCTGGATTCTGACAGAGGGCCACGAGACTTCGACCAGCGCGCAAAAATGGAGGCTCTAGACCCTTCCAGAGCCGAGATATCGGATGTCAAAGTTTTGACCTGAAAAAAAAACATAAGGGGTAACACTGTCGTTTTTGGCCAAAATTTTGACCCCCTCCGATCTTCTTGAAACTCTGGATTCTGACAGAGGGCCACGAGACTTCGACCAGCGCGCAAAAATGGAGGCTCTAGACCCTTCCAGAGCCGAGATATCGGATGTCAAAGTTTTGACCTGAAAAAAAAAACATAAGGGGTAACACTGTCGTTTTTGGCCGAAATTTTGACCCCCTCCGATCTTCTTGAAACTCTGGATTCTGACAGAGGGCCACGAGACTTCGACCAGCGCGCAAAAATGGAGGCTCTAGACCCTTCCAGAGCCGAGATATCGGATGTCAAAGTTTTGACCTGAAAAAAAACACATAAGGGGTAACACTGTCGTTTTTGGCCGAAATTTTGACCCCCTCCGATCTTCTTGAAACTCTGGATTCTGACAGAGGGCCACGAGACTTCGACCAGCGCGCAAAAATGGAGGCTCTAGACCCTTCCAGAGCCGAGATATCGGATGTCAAAGTTTTGACCTGAAAAAAAAACATAAGGGGTAACACTGTCGTTTTTGGCCGAAATTTTGACCCCCTCCGATCTTCTTGAAACTCTGGATTCTGACAGAGGGCCACGAGACTTCGACCAGCGCGCAAAAATGGAGGCTCTAGACCCTTCCAGAGCCGAGATATCAGATGTCAAAGTTTTGACCTGAAAAAAAAACATAAGGGGTAACACTGTCGTTTTTGGCCGAAATTTTGACCCCCTCCGATCTTCTTGAAACTCTGGATTCTGACAGAGGGCCACGAGACTTCGACCAGCACGCAAAAATGGAGGCTCTAGACCCTTCCAGAGCCGAGATATCGGATGTCAAAGTTTTGACCTGAAAAAAAACATAAGGGGTAACACTGTCGTTTTTGGCCGAAATTTTGACCCCCTCCGATCTTCTTGAAACTCTGGATTCTGACAGAGGGCCACGAGACTTCGACCAGCGCACAAAAATGGAGGCTCTAGACCCTTCCAGAGCCGAGATATCGGATGTCAAAGTTTTGACCTGAAAAAAAAACATAAGGGGTAACACTGTCGTTTTTGGCCGAAATTTTGACCCCCTCCGATCTTCTTGAAACTCTGGATTCTGACAGAGGGCCACGAGACTTCGACCAGCGCGCAAAAATGGAGGCTCTAGACCCTTCCAGAGCCGAGATATCGGATGTCAAAGTTTTGACCTGAAAAAAAAACATAAGGGGTAACACTGTCGTTTTTGGCCGAAATTTTGACCCCCTCCGATCTTCTTGAAACTCTGGATTCTGACAGAGGGCCACGAGACTTCGACCAGCGCGCAAAAATGGAGGCTCTAGACCCTTCCAGAGCCGAGATATCGGATGTCAAAGTTTTGACCTGAAAAAAAAACATAAGGGGTAACACTGTCGTTTTTGGCCGAAATTTTGACCCCCTCCGATCTTCTTGAAACTCTGGATTCTGACAGAGGGCCACGAGACTTCGACCAGCGCGCAAAAATGGAGGCTCTAGACCCTTCCAGAGCCGAGATATCGGATGTCAAAGTTTTGACCTGAAAAAAAAACATAAGGGGTAACACTGTCGTTTTTGGCCGAAATTTTGACCCCCTCCGATCTTCTTGAAACTCTGGATTCTGACAGAGGGCCACGAGACTTCGACCAGCGCGCAAAAATGGAGGCTCTAGACCCTTCCAGAGCCGAGATATCGGATGTCAAAGTTTTGACCTGAAAAAAAAACATAAGGGGTAACACTGTCGTTTTTGGCCGAAATTTTGACCCCCTCCGATCTTCTTGAAACTCTGGATTCTGACAGAGGGCCACGAGACTTCGACCAGCGCGCAAAAATGGAGGCTCTAGACCCTTCCAGAGCCGAGATATCGGATGTCAAAGTTTTGACCTGAAAAAAAAACATAAGGGGTAACACTGTCGTTTTTGGCCAAAATTTTGACCCCCTCCGATCTTCTTGAAACTCTGGATTCTGACAGAGGGCCACGAGACTTCGACCAGCGCGCAAAAATGGAGGCTCTAGACCCTTCCAGAGCCGAGATATCGGATGTCAAAGTTTTGACCTGAAAAAAAAAACATAAGGGGTAACACTGTCGTTTTTGGCCGAAATTTTGACCCCCTCCGATCTTCTTGAAACTCTGGATTCTGACAGAGGGCCACGAGACTTCGACCAGCGCGCAAAAATGGAGGCTCTAGACCCTTCCAGAGCCGAGATATCGGATGTCAAAGTTTTGACCTGAAAAAAAACACATAAGGGGTAACACTGTCGTTTTTGGCCGAAATTTTGACCCCCTCCGATCTTCTTGAAACTCTGGATTCTGACAGAGGGCCACGAGACTTCGACCAGCGCGCAAAAATGGAGGCTCTAGACCCTTCCAGAGCCGAGATATCGGATGTCAAAGTTTTGACCTGAAAAAAAAACATAAGGGGTAACACTGTCGTTTTTGGCCGAAATTTTGACCCCCTCCGATCTTCTTGAAACTCTGGATTCTGACAGAGGGCCACGAGACTTCGACCAGCGCGCAAAAATGGAGGCTCTAGACCCTTCCAGAGCCGAGATATCAGATGTCAAAGTTTTGACCTGAAAAAAAAACATAAGGGGTAACACTGTCGTTTTTGGCCGAAATTTTGACCCCCTCCGATCTTCTTGAAACTCTGGATTCTGACAGAGGGCCACGAGACTTCGACCAGCACGCAAAAATGGAGGCTCTAGACCCTTCCAGAGCCGAGATATCGGATGTCAAAGTTTTGACCTGAAAAAAAAACATAAGGGGTAACACTGTCGTTTTTGGCCGAAATTTTGACCCCCTCCGATCTTCTTGAAACTCTGGATTCTGACAGAGGGCCACGAGACTTCGACCAGCGCACAAAAATGGAGGCTCTAGACCCTTCCAGAGCCGAGATATCGGATGTCAAAGTTTTGACCTGAAAAAAAAACATAAGGGGTAACACTGTCGTTTTTGGCCGAAATTTTGACCCCCTCCGATCTTCTTGAAACTCTGGATTCTGACAGAGGGCCACGAGACTTCGACCAGCGCGCAAAAATGGAGGCTCTAGACCCTTCCAGAGCCGAGATATCGGATGTCAAAGTTTTGACCTGAAAAAAAAACATAAGGGGTAACACTGTCGTTTTTGGCCGAAATTTTGACCCCCTCCGATCTTCTTGAAACTCTGGATTCTGACAGAGGGCCACGAGACTTCGACCAGCGCGCAAAAATGGAGGCTCTAGACCCTTCCAGAGCCGAGATATCGGATGTCAAAGTTTTGACCTGAAAAAAAAACATAAGGGGTAACACTGTCGTTTTTGGCCGAAATTTTGACCCCCTCCGATCTTCTTGAAACTCTGGATTCTAACAGAGGGCCACGAGACTTCGACCAGCGCGCAAAAATGGAGGCTCTAGACCCTTCCAGAGCCGAGATATCGGATGTCAAAGTTTTGACCTGAAAAAAAAACATAAGGGGTAACACTGTCGTTTTTGGCCGAAATTTTGACCCCCTCCGATCTTCTTGAAACTCTGGATTCTGACAGAGGGCCACGAGACTTCGACCAGCGCGCAAAAATGGAGGCTCTAGACCCTTCCAGAGCCGAGATATCGGATGTCAGAGTTTTGACCTGAAAAAAAAACATAAGGGGTAACACTGTCGTTTTTGGCCGAAATTTTGACCCCCTCCGATCTTCTTGAAACTCTGGATTCTGACAGAGGGCCACGAGACTTCGACCAGCGCGCAAAAATGGAGGCTCTAGACCCTTCCAGAGCCGAGATATCGGATGTCAAAGTTTTGACCTGAAAAAAAAACATAAGGGGTAACACTGTCGTTTTTGGCCGAAATTTTGACCCCCTCCGATCTTCTTGAAACTCTGGATTCTGACAGAGGGCCACGAGACTTCGACCAGCGCGCAAAAATGGAGGCTCTAGACCCTTCCAGAGCCGAGATATCGGACGTCAAAGTTTTGACCCGAAAAAAAAAACATAAGGGGTAACACTGTCGTTTTTGGCCGAAATTTTGACCCCCTCCGATCTTCTTGAAACTCTGGATTCTGACAGAGGGCCACGAGACTTCGACCAGCGCGCAAAAATGGAGGCTCTAGACCCTTCCAGAGCCGAGATATCGGACGTCAAAGTTTTGACCCGAAAAAAAAAACATAAGGGGTAACACTGTCGTTTTTGGCCGAAATTTTGACCCCCTCCGATCTTCTTGAAACTCTGGATTCTGACAGAGGGCCACGAGACTTCGACCAGCACGCAAAAATGGAGGCTCTAGACCCTTCCAGAGCCGAGATATCAGACGTCAAAGTTTTGACCCGAAAAAAAAAACATAAGGGGTAACACTGTCGTTTTTGGCCGAAATTTTGACCCCCTCCGATATTCTTGAAACTCTGGATTCTGACAGAGGGCCACGAGACTTCGACCAGCGCGCAAAAATGGAGGCTCTAGACCCTTCCAGAGCCGAGATATCGGATGTCAAAGTTTTGACCTGAAAAAAAAACATAAGGGGTAACACTGTCGTTTTTGGCCGAAATTTTGACCCCCTCCGATCTTCTTGAAACTCTGGATTCTGACAGAGGGCCACGAGACTTCGACCAGCGCGCAAAAATGGAGGCTCTAGACCCTTCCAGAGCCGAGATATCGAAGGTCAAAATTTGGACCTGAAAAAAAAACATAAGGGGTAACACTGTCATTTTTTTTTTTTTTGTCCGAAATTTTGACCCCCTCCGATCTTCTCAAAACTCTGGATTCTGATAGAGGGCCACGAGACATGGACCTGGGTGCAAAAATTGAGGCTGTAGACCCTTCCAGAGCTGAGATATTGAAACTCAAAATTTTGACCAGAAAAAAAAATGACAGTGTTACCCCTTATGTTTTTTTTTTTGGGCGAAAAATAAAGTATCCCCAATCTGATGGAGCATCAGTCAGTGTTTATGTTCCTCAAAGGCAATGCGGCCCTTCAAATAATGTCTTTCAGCACAAACACAGAACACATTTCTGATGTTTTTTAAAGCAAACACTCTTGTCTCTCTGTCTTCTTCTTTTATTTTAGTGTTCTGTGTGCAGTAATGACTTTTCGGGGAAAGAGTTGCAGCCTCACCGGAAGAGGCGGACCCAGATCCCAGAGAAGCCCAACTATTCGCTCAATCTGTGGAGCATCATGAAGAATTGCATTGGCAAAGAGCTCTCTAAGATACCAATGCCTGTAAGTTGCATACACATACTGAATCTGTTACTTTCCTTTGTGTATATGTTTTTTTTAAAACAATTTGACATCATTTGTGATACCACATATTGAAGAAATGTTCCTAAATGCAAGATTAGAATCAGTGCATTGCAGATCAATGAGAAGTGATCCAGATGACATACGTTTTGCAATAAAATTACCATTCAAAAGTTTAAAATAAATATAAAGTGACAGTAAAGATTTTGTAATTTAAAAAAAATGATGTCATTTTGATCTTGCTATTCATCAAAAATTCTGAAAAAAGTAACACATTTCCACAAAAACTGTTTTCAACATTGATAATACGAATATCCTTTGTCACATCACTAACAACACATGTGCTGTAATGAATGAAATTCTTAGGAGCGTGCTCCATACAGTGCAGAATACAGTTAACCTAAGAGAGTATACAATCACATTTAACATATGAACAATATACAAATGACAAACAATATGCAGTGTAGCTTATTATAGCCAGTAGCAGAGAGAAGGTCGCAGTTATTTCACAGTATAACATTATACTCAATATGTACAGTATATAAGTTAAAATTATATATAAAGGTATACACAGTGCAGTAAAATATGCATGATTGGTATTGCAATGGTCTGTATTAATCAAATGCAGTGCACTGTATGCTCTGTAGTGCTGCTGCAATAAAGTGCAGTATGTGCTGCTGTGATGAGTCCAGTGTTGAAGAATATGTTGAGTCCGTAAAGTGCATAAATGGCAGTGTATATAGGGAATATAGTGGTGTGTATAAGCTGTATTAGTTCTGGCCATACATTAACCTGATTGCCTGGGGGAAGAAACTGTCTCTCAGTCGGCTGGTACGAGATCGAATGCTGCGAAAACGTCTGCTTGATGGTAACAGAGAGAACAGACTGTGGGACGGATGGCTAAAGTCATTAATAGTCTTGCGGGCTTTCCTCATGCACCGTCTGGTGTAGATGTCCTGGAGGGAGGGAAGCTCACCTCCTACAATATGGCTGGCAGTTCGCACAACCCTTTGCAGAGCTTTGCGGTTGCTGGCAGTGCAGTTCCCAAACCAGGCAGTGATTTGACTTCCAGTGATAACAAGAATTGGTACTTGTTTTCTGAAGGATGTGACACTGAAGACTGGAGTAATGGCTTCTGAAAATTCAGCTTTGATATTAAAGAACATTTCAAAATATATAGAAAACCGTTATTTTAATTGTAATAATATCTTGCAATATTACAAATTTGACTGTATTTTAGATCAAATAAATGCAGCCTTGGTGAGCATATGACACTACTTTTAAAACATTGAAAAATTTTAACAGCCCCAAACTTTTAAACGTTAGTGTGTTCTAAGCTAATATTGCCTACAACCCCTTGCATTATGGAAGAGAAGGATTAAATGAATAAATTTACAAGAAAAAAAAAACATACAAAGCTAAAGCTGCCTGCAAAGATGTGTCAAATGGATTTGTGGTATTAAGACACAATTTCATGACCGTGGCATCCCTGGCTTGAAGTATGTGAATTGGTTCTCAGCCAAGGTCTCTGTCTCTCTCTCTGTGTCCAGGTGAACTTCAACGAGCCCCTGTCGATGCTGCAGCGCTTGACGGAGGATTTGGAGTACTACGAGCTGCTGGATAAGGCGGCGCGCTGTGAGAACTCTCTGGAGCAGATGTGTCTGGTCGCAGCCTTCTCTGTCTCCTCATACTCCACCACAGTGCATCGGACGGCCAAGCCCTTCAACCCTCTTCTAGGAGAGACCTACGAACTGGACCGCCTAGAAGAATTCGGCTACCGTTCCATTTGTGAGCAGGTCAGTGTTTCAGTCAAAGGGTCTGTAATATAAAGGGAAAGCTATTTGTTAGCATTTACATTAATCTCTGTCACAGTTATTTGGGTAGTACAGGACATACAAGCTCTATAGTTCAAAAGTTTGGGGTTGGTAAGCTTTTTGAATGTTTTTGAAAGAAGTCATGCTCACTAAGGCTGCATTTATTTGATCAAAAATACAATCAAAACAGTAATATTGTGAAATATTATTACAAATTTAAAATGTATTTTAAAATATAATTTATTCCCGTGATGGTAAATTAGAATTTTCAGCAGCCATTACTCCAGCCTTCAGTGTCACATGATCCTTAAAAAATCATTCTGCTGATCCATTTTGAATTTTTTTTTTTTTTTTTTTTTTTTTTGGAAACTGTGATAAATATTTCTGGTAGGATTCTTGATGAATTGAAAGTTCAAAAGAACAGAAATGATATAAAATAGATTTGTTTTGTTACAAAAGTATTTGATTAATTTAACGCATCCTTGCAGTATTAATTTCTTTCAAATAGAAAAAAAAATCTGACCCCAAACTTAGTTTGAATGCTGCCTTCAGTTGATAAAAAAGCAACATCAAAGTCATGGTATCATGAAAATTACATTTACATTTCATTATGTTTATTCATTTAGCTGACACTTTCATTTAAAGCAGCCTATAAATAATGAATTTACCAATGAGAGAAGAAATGAGGAATGAAGCAATTTATCCTTAAGGTGCCAACAGTGCAAGCAGTGTAACAGCAGTAATTTTCAGTCACCGTCAACCATCACTAGAGATGTTTGTCATGCAAGGTTTAGTGTGTGGAGAGTAATGATGGCTGTGAGAATACTAGAATCACCCATAGAAGGTCCACAAATGTCTGAATGAATAAAGAGACATTGTCCCCTAGTGGTGTATTTTATATACAGCTGGGCTGATATTTACCTATAATCTCTTAGGTCAGTCATCATCCGCCGGCAGCCGCTCATCATGTGATGTCACAGCGAGGCTGGGCCCTGTGGCAGGAAATCACCATCGCTAGCAAGTTCCGTGGCAAATACCTCTCCATCATGCCTCTGGGTAAGTCTTATTTCACTATTCTTCATACAAACAAATTTGCACATGTACAAGGTTCTTTCATGAAAATAACCCACAATTCACACACATTGTTGATTTAATTTAATGTCACACTCTAATATGACTTGAATTTCATATTGTTAGAATGATGAATTGTGAACTTACTGAGTTGTATCCTTGTCAGGATCCTTGTCATTTGGATTGCCTTTCTCTCTGTCTAATCAGGTGCGATCCACCTGCACTTTCATGCGAGTGGAAACCACTACGTGTGGCGTAAAGTCACCTCCACCGTCCACAACATCATCGTGGGCAAACTGTGGATTGATCAGGTTGGACTTCTGACATTATTAAGCAATCATATTTTGGATAACAGATGTTTGTTTTGACTTTAGTTTTGTTTTTTTGTATTTTTCTAATAAAGTTGTTCTCAATTTTTTGTGATGCAATTGAGCAAAGCAGCCAATAAAGTTTTGGAAAAAAACAATTCTTTTTTTCTTTTTTTTTTTGCTTTAAGACACTTTTCTGTTCAATGACAAAAACTATCTTGAGGATAACACATACATCCATGACCCCCATATTTTGATAACCACTGGGAAGTCTTTCTCTCTGTTGATCTAATTTCTTCTTTTAGTCAGGAGATATTGATATAGTCAACCACACGACCAAAGAGACCTGTCAGCTCAAGTTCTCTCCCTACAGTTACTTTTCAAGGGAAGTCCCACGAAAGGTACGTTTTGGACTTAAATCGTCTACCCCAGGGGTGTCCAGTCCTGCTCCTAAAGAGCCACTGTTCTGCAGGGTTCAGCTCCAATCCCAGTTAAACACACCTGAACCAGATCATCATACTAGAATCTTTCAGGCAAGATGGAGCTAAACTCTGCAGGACAGTCTCTAGGACCAAGTTTGGACACCCATGGTTTACCCAGTCCTTTTTACTGTCCGTGATTAATATTTGAGTTTTACCGAGAGCCGATGATAACCAGTTTGAATTTAGCCAAATCATCTTTCTATCCTGCTTCTATCCTACTCTCTTCAAGCTTCTGTAGTTCAACCCCAGAGCTTGTTACCCTTGTTCTCCTTGTTCTCCCACTGTAAGGTAACAGGGGTGGTGATGGACTGTGACGGCCAGGCCCACTACATCCTGTCAGGCACATGGGACGATAAGATGGAGAGCGCCAAGATCGTGCAGAGCAGCCGAGGAAGCAGCAGCTCTGAGGGCAAACAGAAGACGGTCTATCAGACTCTTACCCCCAAACTGCTGTGGAAGAAATACCCTCTGCCGTAAGACACGTCAAGTAATGCATGACACAGTCAAGAGGGCAAAATTAATGTTCAGTGGGCTGTATAGTATTAACGTCTGGCTTGTAATGCAATTTCCCATGTTAGATCAGTAAATTATTTGCATACTGGCCGACAGTCCAAACTACCTACCAATTAACTGAACTAACTGCCTGCCAACTGACAACCAACAACCCTACCTATCGGCCAACCCACATCATAGCTGTCAACATTTGGTTTTCAAAATTGGGAGATTTGTTCGTTCAGACCTAATCTGCAGAACTAACTACCTTCTCCACCACTTACTTACCCACCAGACTAACTAATGAACCAACTAATGATGAACTAAGGCCTTGCTCAACAGATTCGATTCTCAGAATTTTTTTTGTTTGTCATTTTCCTCTCTCAATCACCATCACACAGAGAGAATGCTGAGAACATGTACCATTTCTCCTCTCTGGCTTTGACCCTGAACGAGGAAGAAGAGGGTGTTTGTTTGACGGACAGCAGGCTGAGGCCAGACCAGCGGCTGATGGAAGAGGGACGCTGGGATGAGGCCAACGCAGAGAAACAAAGGCTAGAGGAGAAGCAGAGAGCTACGAGGAGGAGGAGAGACGCTGAGGCATCCGATGCCATAGATGAAGGTGAGGGGAGGTCAAAGGTCACGCAGGACATTTTGTAAGGTTTCATACCTCAAACACCTATACCATTAAAATATGAATTCCAGTTATCTACCACAACATTTTAGTCAGAGCAGGCCCAGTTGGCCTGTAGCACCTCATTGCAGTACACAAGATCCATGTGGTGGAGTCGGATCCAGATCTGAGGGGTGGAGTTGGGTAGGTTTAGGGGTGGGTATAGCGATCAGGGGGTGGAGTTAGGTAGGTTCATGGGTGGGTTTAGGGATCAGGGGGTGGAGTTAGGTAGGTTTATGGGTGGGTTTAGGGATCAGCGGGTGGAGCTGGGTAGGTTTAGGGGTGGGTTTAGGGATCAGGGGATGGAGTTGGGTAGGTTTAGGGATCAGGGAGTGGAGTTGGGTAGGTTTAGGGATCAGGGGGTGGAGTTGGGTAGGTTTAGGGGTGGGTTTAGGGATTAGTGGGTTGGAACTGGGTAGGTTAAGGTATACGTAAAGTGTGGATTTCATGTTCTGCAGTAAGAACCATCTCCAGTTGGCTGATCTTAGGCCGTTCCTCTGATGATTTTATTGTTGTTTTGTGTTCCAGGACGAGACTTTGAGTGCTACAGGCCACTGTGGTTTCATCAGAGGACAGATGAAATGACAGGAGAGACTAGTTTCGTTTATAAGGGTGGTTACTGGGAGGCCAAAGAAAGACAGGACTGGAATATGTGTCCTGCGATCTTCTGAACACACGAAATACTTGACTAACTCTACAGATAGACAAAGACAAAGGGGGAATAAACCCTCTGCATGGACTTTCCTCATGGGACTGCAGAGGTTGTGGAGACAGGTCGTCAACACTTGCGTGTGCGTTTGAGTGTGTGTGTGTGTTAAGTGTGAGTGTGTGTTTGCGGCCCAATGACATATATCTTTGCTTTAAGGTTCTCTAAGCGATGTGGGGGCAAAACATTTTTTGTCACGTACAGCAAACGTCTCCTCACTATCGGCTAGCTGCCTGTCCCCTAAACACACTGTAAAAAAACGCGGTCTCTGTAGACACCACAGGCTCCACAAACAGCAACAAAAACAATCATGTCTTACCCGGACCACGAAACCTAACAAACAGTGTTCCAGCCAATCACTGGCAAGAAGTATTTGAGGGTGGGTCTGGGGGTTAGTGCACGTGCACATGAAGGGGGTGTGTGTGTGTGAAGGAGAGACAAGCGTCAGAGGGAAGTTTGAAAAATGCCCGACACACGACCAAAGAGACGTCGTTCTGAAGAACAAATTAAAAAGAAGAAGGAGTCGGATAAAGAACGTGCGAAGTTCCAAATTTACATCGGTAAGCAAAGCTTTTGAACGATGGCGAGAACTCCGGCGGCAGAAGGGCTTCCAGTGCGACGTTCACAATTATTTCAGGAAGCACGGAAGGGAGGGGGAGATGAGATGCGGAGGAGGTAGGGTCTAGCTAGCCTCCGATTTGTTCGAAAATATTGCGAACGTCAACACTCCCAGGATCGCTTAGAGAACCTTTAACTCTTAAACGGGCTCTGATGTTCATCTCAAAGATGAGCGTGTGGGAGAAATGTGCAGTTGAACTCTTCTAGCCAAGTGCCACCCCAATTTATCTTCCAAAGCAAATCAGGTTCTTTTTATTCAGAACAACCCTATCACAAATGCACTTTCCTCTCTTCCCAACCTCTCTTACAGTGAAGTATAAGAATCCGAGTTTTGTTTAGAATGAGATCATATCAAAGACACTCCTCCCCCTCCTCTGCTGGCCAGGTCAAAACATGAAGAAATTTACATATGGAGGAGAATCAACACAACACATCTGCAACTGCAATTGTTCAGCTTCTGTTCTACTTAAAATTTCTTATCAACTATACCATATTTGAGCTAAGGACGTTATTTTATTCTTTTATCCCAGGGAATTACAAGCGCCCAATTGGGCACACAGCTGAAGACTTTTTCCCGGCTCCACCCACTTTGCATAGCTAGTGACAGATGAGAATCATGTCATGTCTTCAGTTAGCCAATGAGCTTCAGAGAAGCATTAAAAGAGCCCTTGAGTCTGTTGTGTTGGGCAGTACAGGTATTCTGACACACTCCAGAATTGTCATGCACATTAATTAGCTGCTTCCTGCAGTGGACGCATATTAGCAATGCAATTAAAAATCCTTTTTTTATACAATCAGGATACTTAATATATAAATGAACAATCAACCAATAAAAGTAAACAAGTGACCCTGCTTGACTTTAGCAGAGGACATGGCAAACAAATATCCATTTACAAAACAAATTGTGATACTGAAAACACAAGTTTTGTGTTTATAATATGCTTGTATTTCTTAGTAGAGATCGTAGTTTAAACCATGCCCAAAGGTTCCTGAAGAGGAAGCCCGCTATATTTTACAATATGGTGATGGAGAAAAGGAGCACGTTGCATATTATCATCATTTTTGAACTGGTAATTTAAGTGTCCCTGCAACACAAAATGACATTTCTTATTGAGGTTATAAATCATCATTTGGACTCAGGAGTGACAAATTTCCGTTTTGCAGATATTTCTATTGCAAAGTTGTACAACTTCAGTTAGACTCGCAGAATAAAAAAGAAAGGATATATTTTTTTCATCTAAAGAAAGTCTTCAAGCCCTGACATCACTGGAGGAGATCAGTTCTCACTTTACTTCTGATTGCTGGCAAGAATGTAGAATTAGGCTCACGCCACTATATGTATTTTGTGATAACCATATTATTAATACTAATACTGCTATTATGAAGGATACGAAAGTAATGATGCCATGCCATCCCAATAAATGCGGTTTTGGTAAAAATCTGAATTTTAACTAAGATGTTTACTCGTTTAATTTAAACTTATCTAGCAAGTCCAAATTTGATTTTTGACAAGTTGTCAATGTATTTATTATAAATGTTAATATTTTCTATTAAAGCACACTGACTTGCATACTGGCAGGCACTTTTTATGTCTGTATACATTTGCTAAGAATGTTTTAGTGTCATTCAGAGTGAATGAATGGGATATGGTGACTTTAGACTTAACTAATGAGCCACGAGAGACATTTTTCACCACCAGCTAGGATGTTCTAGAGATATTCTGACCTCTGAACACCAAGTAAAATCAACTTAAATCTTTTTCGCATGGTTCATCGGTTCAAGATGTGGTAATAAAAATAGTGTACTTTCAGCTTTGGATGAATCATCAGCTGGAGAACTACCAAAAGATTAACCTGGACACTGGAGGACTAGTCCTACTATTAACATGTGCTGAATGACAAAGTGCTAACTTACAAGTAATCATTTATGAATTAAGTAATTGGGAATAAATAAAGAAATGTTAAATTTAAGTCTTACAAACAACAGAAACTCTTCAGACGGCACTGTGAAAAGCTTTTGCTCAAAAATGGCACGGAGATCAAAAGATCATCATTGCGTCAATCAAACAATCTTCACAGGTCTCTTTTTTTATTGTGTAATGTTAAATACTGAACTCCTGTGCAAAATCTGGAATGTAAGTTATCTAAGCACAGAATATTCAAATGAAAGATAGAAATCAAAATGAGTATGATTAGTACATTAAAAAAAATTTGGAATGAATTCAGTGGCTCACCAAAGTGTCACATTAAATTGAGTAAAAAAAAAAAAACACTATTCTGAAGAGTCAGTTGATGGTTAAAACACTAAAAACATCTCCATTTACGATAAAATTAAAATTAAATGACTGACAGTATCACCACTCTCAGACTTTAAACTTTGCCATGAATAGCAACACAGATGATACAATGCATTTAATTAAATTAATAAATTCTAAATGACTTGAACTGAAAATTCCACCACCCATTTGAATAGATTCAACATGTTTGGCACTTAGAAACCTCCTGTGGGCTAAATAGGGCTTCTGCAGGACATTTTTCAACCACCAAGAAGATCATCTGCAGAAGTATTTGAATAGAACACAGCCTTATGAAGCTCTCTGATCTTAGAACAACACTATCAATGACCTTCATGAGCCAGAATCATGATGTCACTCAAGGAATGTGCTCAGCTACAGAGTGAAATGAACATCTCTGCACAGCAAACAGGCAACACGGTAGGAAAACGATATTTCAAAACTGCACTTTTGTGAAGAGCCGAGTCAGCTGAAAATACATTCAAGAGATCTAAAGCACTCGAGAGTCCTATTTACAGTCCAGAGTCTTTGCTTTACCTCAGTGTTTGAGTTGATGGTTGCAGCAGAGCATCTGATGTGGCTCAGTGTGTCGATGCTGATATGGAACATATATAATACGGAAAGAGTTTTTGGTTGGGCCAGTTTGGCATGAAGTGCAACATCACTGTATATAAATCTGTTACAAATTAAGCTCACAGATCCGCTCAGCGTCCCGCAATTCATAACAGCCCTTCGTTTTCAAAGCTGCTGTGCATGAGAGAGAAGGCAAACGGTACAAACTTGACGCCAGCGCCGCTGTAGAACTTATTTTGAAACTCCACCCTGAGGAGAAAGAGTTCATTTCCATTTTAATCATTTGTGTTCAGCAACTAACTGATGTCTAAATCTCGCCTGAGCATGATGGACTACTATAATGCATGGTTTTGGTGATAGTGGTTTTGTACTGACCAGTGGAGTCTGAGGGCATGAAGAAAGGCTGAAAGTCCCTCCATAACCAGCAGGATGGACACAGTGAGGACAGCAAACAGACCAAAAGCAGGCACAAGGAGCACAACACCCCAACTGGTGTCCACACGTAGGCCGTCCCGCATCACCATCGCCCACAATACTTCAGAGAGCTCTGAATCAAAACAAGTTTAGCATTCTTTATTTTAAATGGACCAAATTCTAGCCATTTTTATGGCCGATTTGCACTTGATTGCCTATCACAAATGCAAAGTATTTTGGATGTTTGGGTCTAGACCAGAGGTTCGCTACCAATTTAACTTAAATGTAGGCATGAAAACAGGTTAGCGCAAAATGTAACGGTCATTCAGGGATGTGTTACTCACGGGCATGTGCCAGGCTGAGAGCCCACAGGCGGAGGTATGACGCAGTGTTAGAGATGCAGCCCAGACAGTACTCTATAGTGTGGATGGACTGATTGAGGAACAGATCTGCAAAATCAAGCTGTAGAAGAAAAGAAACATTCTTAAGCTCACAGGGAAAGTTGTTTATTCACACCAAATGGTATACTGAACTGGTTGGTTCTGAATGTCTCACCTCCTCTGATTGGCTGTCAGAGCTGGAGGAATGACTGTCCAGACTGCTGCCTTCCTCCATATCATGAACTTGCATGAGAGAGAGCTCTTCCTCACTGTTCCGTCGCACACGCTGATACCCCTGCAGAGAGAGAGAGAACATGAGCCAACAAGCTTCAGCTAACTGGAGAACACACACACAAAAACAAGATCCTCACCCTGTACATGTTCAGCCGGTCTCTGCCCTTGTGTTGCCAGTAGAGGTAGAGAGGTTTTCCAAATAGTAACACAGGCACAGAGAAAACGGCCACAATCACCAGGAAAACTTGAAGCCCGGCCTATGGGAAAGAGGGAAAGTACATAAAAAGAAACCAATCTGTTTAGCATGTAAAATTAGAATGACTGAACATCTGGTTCTTTGAGTCTAACCTGTCCAGGGAAAAGAGGTCGGTTAGTGTCCCCCTGCATCAGGAACATGTTGATGAAGTGGATGAGGATGCTGGGAGCTGTCTGAGAGTCTCGGACTGTGAAAAACAGCCACTTATAGATGATCATGAAGACCAGATAGCCGAAGAGACACAGCAGGAAGAGAAGCTCGGGAATGAATATCAGGTACAGATTATATGTCCGTCTGAAGTGCCTGAACAGCAGAACATATAAAGCATTAGAAGGATCAAAGTCACAACATTTAACACAGATCTATTGAAAATAGCTTTTCAAATATCCCACAGGTGATTGAAAACGCCAAGGACGACTCCAAAAGTCATGTGGATTATTCCTACAATCACAGACATCTTCATCTTATAGGAGTTCAGGAAGGTGAGACGGTTTGATGCCAGGTTCCAGATCTACAGAGAGTGCAAATCAACTATTATTAAATGAAGAATAATTATACATTTTATCAAGATTATAAACTATTAAAGCTTTTAATTAACTATCACTGTGTCGTTCAGTGGTAAGTACTTGTGTGTATATTCATTGTACATTGATATTCCACCCCATTGGACACACAATATACAACATATAATCTATGTTATATACAAAACAGACTTCCACCCTCTGTTACACTTGTTTTATAGGTGATAGTAAACTGATTCATTTGTTTGGATTACATCGTAATAAAATGAAGTCAGAGACCTACCGGGTCTATTCCCACAGGATATGGCCCTTTAAAGACTCCTGTGATGTTTGGATTCAGTGCAAGCAAGCGATTTGAGCTGACAGTGCTCCAACTTAGGAAGAGGAGAAAAAAAAGAGAGCACATTAAAGTCACATACTGTACACAAGAAATCTGATGTTTCCTACAAATAAAACTGCATTGCATCATCTCCACCAGCACAAGGCTCCAAATTTAGCTGTCAGCACTGTGGATGTCATGAGGATTTCAAATTTATTTACCATTTATTGACTTCATCAGATATATGATTGCAGGGATTACACTATCATTCATAAATGTGGGGTCAGTAACATTTTGGAATGTTTTTGAAGGATGTCTCCTTTGCTCACCAAGGCTGCCATTATTTGATAAATATACAGTAAAAACTATATTGTGAAATATTATTACATCTTAAAATGTAATTTATTCCTGTGATGCAGTACACTGTATTCTGTTAACACTCACTCCCAGTCTCCATGCTTGAACATGGCACTGACATTCCATCCCGAGCCGAACAGGTTGAGTGATTTGGAGAAGCAGTCGTTGTATATTAATCCGGTGTAGACTGAAAATAAGCCCATCAACAGGATGATGTAACGGCCCTCGAAAAAAATGTTCAAGATCTAAACAAATGAATACAATGTTAATCAAACTGAAGTTAACAGAAACATGAACATAAACTATTACTAATAATGTCTTCACATTTAAAAAACACTTTTAAAGGGATACTCCACTTTTTTTGGAAATATGCTCATTTTACCACTCCCCCAGAGTTAAACAGTTGGGTTTTACCGTTTTAAAATGTATTCAGCCGATTTTTTGATATTTAGAAGAAAATCAGTCTCATTGACTTCCATAGTATTTTTTTTCCTACAATGGATGTCAATGAGACCAGAAACTGTCTGGTTACTGATATTCTTTGAAATATCAGAAAAATCGACTGAATGGATTTAAAAACGGTAAAACTCAACTGTTTAACTCTGGGGGAGTGGTAAAATGAGCCTATTTCCAAAAAAAAAGTGGAGTATCCCTTTAAATGAATGAGAGAAGAAAGTTAATGCTCGGTTGTAGGCAAATGCACCTCATTCCTGGTTCTCTTCAGTTTGCGGTCATTCTCATAGAGAACCATCCACAGAGCAAACAGTGCCATGATGATGCCGTGCCCGAGGTCTCCAAACATCACGGCAAACAGGAAGGGAAAGGTAATGATTGTATATGGAGCTGTGAGGTGTGATAAAAAAGCATTCACATCTTATCTTAGCATCTATATGCATGAAGCTTTGAGGACATGTAAAATGGGGACATGCATATATAAAATAAGGATGTAAAAAATGTCCCCTTATTGTCTTTTGAACAGCTGCCCTCTCACCTGGGTTGACCTCTCTGTAGCTGCCCACGCCGTAAGCGTCCACTATATTCTGAAAGCCTGAGGTAAACTTGTTGGTCCGTATGAGGGTCGGTGGAGTGTCACTGCTGGGGATACGATTGACAAATGACGGAACTGTAGCTCCACTCTTCCTCTGATGAAACAAAACAACAAAAATGTCACAGGATATGTGCAGATGCATTTGAATTAATGCGCCACTGGAAATAATGTCAGGTTGCTTACCGATCCATCATCTAGCGCTCTCCGAAGAGCAGGCAGATCGTTTACAGGACACCACCCCTCAGCTATGTGGCACTTGTTTGTGACATCAAAACTGCAGAGGTTGAGGATGTGGTATATGGCCTTCATTTTCTTAACCTGGATCACCCAAATGTACACAGACTCTGAGGCCTTGATCAACACCTGCCTCAGGTAATCCTCAGTGCGGTAAAGAACCTATGAAGAAACCACCAAAAGCATTTCAACAATGCAACAGAAGAGGGTTAATGTGCTAAAAAAAAAGTTGAAAACAAGCAACTTTGTCATAATCATAAGAGAAAGGATATATACAGGTATAAAACCGCTGTTCTAGAAGTATTAATAATTAGGTCTATAGGATGTGTGTATTTCCCAGAAGGTCAATGACACGTGACACGAGCAGCCACACATGGCATTTATTGCCCTGGTTTCTGAACGGTGCGCTCAGATGAAGATAAAATCTGCTGATCTTTAATCATTCGAGAAACATTTTAAGCACAGAAATAGCCTTTTCATTTTCATAGGTTTTCCTATATTCTGTCCTGTTTATGACACTTGAACAGGAACCTGAAAGGAACACTGTGTGTTGAGAGTATCAAATACACATGATTCGCTACTGGAGACTTATCCAGAGCCTAGAGCTCATGAATATCATGTGCTTAGCTGGGCCACTAACACAATCTTCTTTCTCTCTCTTACAGAGCAGTCACAAGCAAACTCAAATGCCTTTGAAACTAACCTGCCCCACCCCTAAATTCCTTGACAGCATGGCTGTCTTTAACTGTTGAAGGAAGATTGCATTGCAAGATTGCAGGTTCATCTGGACTGGGGGACTAAAACTGCTTTCTCTTTCAGCTGGGAACACCAGTCTACCCTCAGCAAGATCTAATGTTTGCTATTATCAACCAAAGCATCAGTCCTCATCAGAGATATAAAAAAGTATGATAATACAATGTGGACTTAAAGTGGATGGTTTAGTAACTTTATTTGGTAGCATTATTGTTGCTAACTGCATTATTTAGTAATTTTATTATTTTAGGTTTGGATCAATTGAGGTTTGCTTCAATTTTTGTGACATCAACTTCGAATTTGGAACACAACTTGGTTAGACATATGGCTTGGATTTTGTAGCCTTTTTAGAGTAAAAATTATTCTGTAAAATCTATATTTTGTATGAAATAAAAAATGTTTAGTACACTCCAATTGTTTTACTATCAACTTCCATAACTCTTTATACGCTTTAATTTTTTTTCAAAGTGCATTCACTTAAACGTACAGAGTGTCTTCTTTACAAAGAGACCAACCTAGGTCTGTATTCCAAAGAATTCACGAATAACAACCATTTTCAAGTCTATGTTCAAAAAGGGAAAGACAGCCAGTAAATGGACTAGTGAGATCACACTTACACTCTTCATTCATGTTCCACACAAAATGTGTGTCTCATGAACTTTAACAAGGGAGAAGACAAGCTCATCCTGACTCACCGTGTGCAAGTCCTGAATACGTGTGCGAAGCCCCTCCACCACATCTGTTCTCTCCTCATTACTGTTGGGGTATGGGTACAAGTGACAGTGGTAGCTATGGAAACCAAAAACAAAACAAAACAATATTTTTAAAACTACAGCACTTCCACTTTCTATAAAATAAAAATACTCAGAAAGAATTCAAATAAAATGAAGAAATGAAAGTCACGAAGCTTCCCATAAATGTAACAGGGAACAAGATTTATTATCTTTATAACAGCAGCAGCACCTCTCTGTCTGTCTCAGTGGTGCAATCAGTTAGTGCGTCATAGTTAAATGCAGCAGATATATGGTAGCTCAACAAATAAAGTTCTTTAAACCAGACTGATTAACAGAATCACTAAGTAGAATACATTAATTTAATTAAAAAACCAAGTTACCAGTCACATATCTTCTTAACTTTCTGTCCAATCTGATCTCCCCAGTAGGAGATGAGGAAGACCACATTCCTGGTTGGCTCTCCCTGAAAAAAAAAAAAGACAGAACAGACCATCACAAAAAAACCTGATGGCTAGAAACTGAAGCAAGTATGCATTTGTGTCACCAAAAAGATAAACAAATGCCAACTGGTCTCACCGAATCAGGGTCACCCAGAAGCTCGTCTACCTCAGAGTAGCTGAGGATGGTGTAGCCCTTACACACTCTCCAGAGCATTCGCTCAAATGCCTCGATTTTTACGCTCTGGATGAGCCCAGAAATGAACCTGAGCAGCAGGGACAGATAATTACAAGCTCAACTTTACAACAGTGGCATGAACTGAAATCTTTTGGGATATATTAACACCACAGGTTTTACATGCCTTTAAACATCCATACAGAAAACAGTACATACTATAATTTATATAAACTGCTCAATTAATTGGGATTAGTTTTACAATCTCTTTGTGAACTATTTAAAGCATCAAAGTGGTAGTTGTGTAGCTGTCAATGGAGGGACAGAATCTCTCACATTTCATTAAAAAAAAAATCTTCCTTTGTCTTCCGAAGATGAACTAAAGTTTATGGGTTTGGAATGAGGGTGAGTAAGTAGTGACAGATTTTAACATATATCGGCACTCTGACCACAAGGCTATAGGTACCAACCAGATTCTTTATTGTTGGGTGAACTATCCCTTTAATGCCCAGGTATAGCCATCTCCTGCATGTCACTTTGTTCACATACAGTTGAGCGAGCAAGCCCATTAAACTATACAACATTGACTGCGAGTGCCAAGGACCTTTCTTTTCAAGCGATCAAATCATTCACACATATGCTGTTGTCCACACTGACACAAAACAATTGAGCTGTACACAGAGGGTGTGCAACAACGGACTGTTCTGAAAATGAAAATAACATCACATTAACTGCTGGTGAGCCAGAGCAGAACGGAGACAAGGGAGGTATCCTTTCAACTTTATGTTTTTAAACACTGCTCACCCAAGCTTGGCTCCAAGCCTCTGCATGCTGGTGTATTCCATCACAGGTTCTTTCTCTAGAAACGGAAACTCTTCATACTGGGCCTGTGTCGACTCCCTCTAATCATACACAAGCAGAAATACAGCAAGATATTAGATTCACAAACACACATGTGGTATATTGAGTCATGTCTTATACATATTTATATGTCAATATTTTTTTGTAAACGATATAGAATGAGGCAATACCGTTGATATCAATATATATATATAGTAGTGTGATATTATGAGTGCATCGGAAAAATTATGTATATATATATATATATATATATATTTTTTTATTTTTTTTTTTTTGCCATATTGGCCAGCCCTAGAAGTATTATAGCCTCCAGGATCAAGAATTAAAGTTCTGAAACTTTAAATCAGGTGACTCCAAATTCCTTTCAATTACACCAAAGAGGTCGAACATGGTCATATATCAAAAACATCCACAGACAGAGAAACAAAGAACTAATTCAAACAAGACTGAACTAAGATTTTTTAAGACCTTGATTCACATGCAGCTATTTGTTTAACAATAACATTAAGATACTGAATGACAAAAGCATGGTAAATCCTTCCACCGGTTAGACGTCTTTTTTTATTTAAGCTCAAACAAAAGCTCCAAACTTGTGACAGGGAATCACATGTCCTACCTCTACACTGTGGTGCACAAAGTTGCGTGTGATGCGCAGCATATGCGTGTACTCAGTCAGTTCTAGAAGGTTCTTCTGAAGTTTCTCCTTGTTCCTGGTGACCTCACTCAACTCCAGTTCCAGTCTCTGAAGTTGCTCCTTAAACAAAGCACAAAGGCCTTAGTCATAACTAAATATCAGCATTCATATCAATACATGGGCATTGAGGAAAGTGTTCTTCAAGATCTAAAAAAAGGCCAATGCAAAACATTCTATCAGTGTAAAGAAAGGGGAGTTTTTGTTCAGAATAAGAAAACAGAATAAGAACTATGTAAATGATATTTATAGCAGGACTCTAGTTTAACTAAGCAACTGCCAGTGAGAATTGAGACCGGAATAAATAAATTTGAAAGGTCAACTAATAACACAAGAGCTAAACAAATGAACTGTGTTGAACAGATCTCACCATTATGACCATCACATGTTTGGGTAATGGTGCAGCTGGGTTCACCTCCCCTTCTGGCAGTGGGATGTCTTCTTTTTTAATTTCCCTCAGAAGATATCCTGTTACACAAGTCCACTTTGAGTTCATTATCATGTTTCTGAGCTTTGATCAAGTGCCATCACAACAAATAAAAAATAAACACCTTACTGAATAAACTCCATGTGAATAACCTTAATCATGTGTTCAGAAAGTATTGAGACCCTTTAACAGATCTATCATTTTACTGAAATACTGTAACATGATTTTTTAATTATGCCCTTGGTCTTATTAGATTAAGAATTGAACAGCAAAGCTTTCACCTAGAATCCTCTCCATCTCTTCACATTTCTTGATTTCATTGACAAACTTGCGCTGAAAAGAGTTCACACTTGGGTTGAGCTGAAACAAAAAAAAAAACATCACATTAGAAAATCATGTACATTCAAATTATAAGTTAAAATAATATGGAATGAATGTTTTGTGACATTTCTATTCTAACTATCTGAAATTTCACAGAGTTAAACACTGTATAAATATTCTTTGTTAATGACTTAAGAGATAACACAGTTGTGCAAACTAAAGTGTGCTAAACATTTATACATCTTTTAGATGTGGTGCTTGATTTTAGTGTTCTGTTTTTTGTGATTGACTCTGTGCCTTATTCTTTAAAAAGGTTGTTTGAAATAAACAAGATGTTGTAAGCTTATGGGCAACAGGAGTGTGCCTAAAATGTACATAAATGTACCCATTAAGCACAGTCAGACTTTTTATATTTAATAATGTATTGTACAACTTAATTGAAATGCATATATCACTTAAAAAATTAAATCAAATATTATTGTGTGGGAAATTAATATTGTATTTTAGCATAACTTCTTGTACTGAAACCAATATCCTGTGCACTAAAAATGTCTAAATGTAGATTTTGGTGAGCTTAATAGGTACTACTTTATTAAAAATGGAGAAATGTTCGTCTGATTAAAGACTTGAACACTTGTTCATGCTTTTGAAATTTAAAGAGCATTAAATATCATAATTCATATCACGTCGCACAAAAAGCCATCGAGTTGTGAGCCAGTCAGCTAAAACACAAGCCAAGTCAATATTTCAAATAGGAAATAAACACATAATCAGCACATATATTGAGATTATACACTTACGTCTCTGAACTCCAGCAGCCCCAGTTCGCCGAGTTCACTGATACAATCATAAGCGGATCCGGACTGCAGGAAGAGCTGGGCCAGACACATCTCCTCACTCCGAAACAAAGACCCCATGTTGACAAAACACGTCCTATCCTCACCAGGGGAGGCTTAAGAAGTGTTAAATTCAACAGACAGTGAAATTAAATGTGAATAAGAAACCCTACAGGTCCGGGTTATGTGCTGACTGGACTCTTGGGCTGGGCTGATGAATAAATGTCTGTCAGCATTGTGGCTCACTTTATCAGTGACACGTCTCCCGTCCCAACAGCCACATCTGAACACTGAAAAACCGCTGTCAGTCCTTATATGAATCAGATTCAAGGCTCCAGTACTGTTGAATCGTCCATCCCAGGTTAAAGTTCGGCTGAAATCCCACAGCACCGATTATTTTACTAAAAGTGTCTTTCCGTTGTAATTTGCGCTGTCTTGGTTCCAGATAGCACCGAGCTAGAAGCTACTGTCGAAGGTGTTTGGCCTCTCATTCAATAATCTGTTCTCGGTTAGTTATTCCCCCTGTTGTCTTTTACAGACTATCATGTAATTTTTAACAACAGCTGATAGTCATTCGTGCTTGTTGTTTCCGCCAGGCTCTTCCGAACACGAACCTCTAATGCAGCCAAACTTCTTGGTCCGTCATAGTAGAGTCTCGGCACTTACTTTCCAGAGTTGAGTTACACTTCAAAATAAAAGTCTCCGCTTTTAGCGTGTTACGCTTCGCTGGAATTAAACGAATTTAAATGTCTAAATACAATGCAATTGAATTACCTGTGATTTTTAAATTTAATTCGTATATTTAAAACAATTAGTCTTAGAAAAAATATTATTAAATAGACCTTGACCGGTGTTCCCACAATGCGCTGCTTTTCTATGCTTTTGACACGTGTTTCTGTCTCAAAGATGGCAGCTTGCATGTATGCGTAAAGTGCTCAGTGGTGTTTGGTGTTTAGAGCTCCTTCAGGATTTAGAGTGAAGAACACTGAATACCAGGGTGATTTGACAGCGCAGGTTTGTTCAGACGATGTGGAGAAATATCAGAAATAACTGCTTCCCATTTGCTTTGCATTTAATAGTCCTAAAAATACAACCTGCTTTGTTTTTTTTAGTCTTGTCCCGTCCATTAGTTGACATAACATGCCAATTTATTTTTTAGAATGTTAAAATGTACATGCATATGCATAAGGGAATCTTGTGTATATCCTGTATATAATTTGTGCTCTAATTTTTGGTTTCAATGGTCCAGCTGTGTGAGAAAATCATTTTTAAAGCACAAATATTTAATTGTAGTCTCTCAATTAATGATGTCTTAAATTTATGTATAATAATTGTAGGTGAAGCTAGAAATTTTGGTTAGTTTCAAGTGAATTATAGCATAACACATTGCATAACGTTGCTAAAACAGATTCTTGAATTTGAAGGTCTAATAAGCAGATTCTTTTGGCATTTCATGCAGATCAAAATGACAGATGTTGCCGTTGACCAGAATGTTCCAGCTGATTCATTAGCAAGCACAGAAAAGGAACCAGATGACCTGATGGAGGAGAAAAATGAAGAGAATCAGACAGAGGCGACAGCAGCAGAAGGAGAGGGTGCAGCCAGTGATGTGTACCGTTACATCAGAGGAGATCTCTTTACCTCAGAGATCTTTAAAGTTGAGATTCAAAACTTACCCAAGTACATTGGTTTTAATGACCTGAAGAAGTTCCTCAACAAGCATGGAATTAATCCTCACAAAATCAAGCTGTTTAGCAGACAGATGTTTGCCTTTGTCACTTTTAAGAACCAGGAGGAAAGGGACAAGGCCATGAAGGCAGTGCACGGCATGCAATGGAAGAGTAAAGTGCTGAGTGTACGGCTGGCCAAGCCCAAAGCTGATCCTATCCTCAAGAAGAGGAAGCAAGAGGAGGAAACGGAAGGTGGCCCGCTGGGTGCAAAACGTGCTGCGGGTGGCCAGGAGGTAGAGGTAGAGGAGGATGAGGAAGAGCCTCTCGATATCCAGATTGCCAATGCTGTGACACCCTTGTGGAACGTGCCTTATGAAGAACAGCTGAAGAGGAAAGAGAAAGAAGTTGAAGGCGTTCTCCTGAAACTGACCAGGTATTTCTGATTTTCTGATGGGTCTGGTGACATGCATATGCATGTATGGTTGCCAGATATTTATTTTAAAATAGAAAAATTGTCACACCCATATAGTTCATACATGGTATAGAAATTTATGTTGCTCAGTAAAAGTTCCTTCAATACAACTATCTTCCTTGATACTTGTTCTCAGAGAAATTGGCAACAACAACAAAGCCATGCTTCCCTGGCTGTTCGTTCAAAAAGAGAAGTACAACAAAATGTGCTGCCCACTCGAGGCCATAAGACCATCACCTGTGCAGGTAAATCATCCGCATACTCGCATGTATTATTCTAATCTAACGCATTAACACACACTAAATAAATATCGGAAACTATCATGGCATTACCACTGTATTCAGCATAAGAATTATTCAATGGTGTTCAGAAAGGTTGAATATTTAACATTTCTGTCACACCCCTTGCACATTTAACTTACCACCAACTTTATTAAAGACGCTTAATACAATTAGTATAAATCTATAGTGAGGAATAATGATGGTAGGCTACTTATGGTTTGCCTTTGTACAGTCCGATACGGATCCTAACGGACCACGCTCAAGCAGCTTATTTCAAGTATTGTTGGTATGGTTGGTTACAGATCGCGGGTGCTTATTTAGTACATTCTGACTGATTTAATGTAACTTTTAAGGTTAATAGTATGACTATTATCACTATATCACTACACTATATGCTGTCACTGTCTAATAAAGACCCTATACTTGCAGACGGAATACAGGAATAAGTGTGAGTTTGTGATTGGAGTGGGAGCAGATGGAGAGGATAAGACTGTGGGCTTTCGTTTGGGCAAGTATAAAGGAGGATCCTGTGCAGTAGTGAGTCCATCAGAAACCACCCATGTGTCTTTTGAGGCCAAAAGGGTTGTGCATGAGTTCCAGCAGTTCATCAGGTGAATGAATTTACTGTTGACTGCTTAATGTGTGTAAATCTAATTATAGTTATGGGCCTATCAGTGAAATTTGTTTTGAAAGGGTGTTTCAGGTTGAAATCCATGTCTGCATTACACATCAGCCAATGTGTATGTATTTCAATTTTTGTGTTATCCTGAACAGGACCACTCCATATGCAGTATACAGTCCAGAGACTTATGAAGGTCATTGGCGGCAACTGACGGTACGAACAAGCAGGATAAAGCAAACCATGGCCATTGTTTTCTTCAATCCACAGGTAAAAAAAAAAAAAAAAAAGAGATTTATTCAGTGGTTATTTTTGTGTCCACTTAAGACATTCATTTGACAAATCGATCAAAAAAAAAAAATTCTTTTAAAAAAACTAGAAACTCCAAGAAGAAGAACTTGAGGAACTGAAACGAAACCTGCGTCAGTATTTTACCGAAGGAGAAGGAAAAGAAAGTGGCCTCACATCTTTGTACTTTGTGAGAATGGGACAAAGGTGAGCCCCCCCCCCCCCCAAAAAAAAAATTTAAAATGAGATTAATTTAGATTTTGGAGCACTTTACATTCATTTAACAACTTGCATCAACCCAGGACTTCTGCGGGTACAGAGGACCTGCCATGTGAACATGTGACCGGAGAAGAATGCATTCACGAAGAACTTCTCGGACTGAAATTTCGCATTTCTCCTCACTCATTCTTCCAGGTAATTTCTTGAGGTTTAACACTACACTAAAATCAGGGTTCCCGAGTCTCACGCATTGGCAGTGAGACACACGCAATTCAACCAGTTCTCACACCACACCATGCATATGTCCATTGTTCAATAAATCATTATACTCATTCAAAATGCAAAAATATTTTTTGTTATATTTTTGTAAATTTGAAATATAACATTAAGGAGTATATTTGATGTGATGTATTGCTGTCATTTATCAGATTTACCAATAATATGTTATAAAAAATAAATGTTATATTCATATATGGGGGGTCCATTAGGGCTCCTCCTCTAACTGCATGTGATCTCACTCCAAGCTTTTGAACTTGAGAATAAAACTTGAGAACCCTGCTACAATAGTTAAAAAGCATCAGGAAACTAATTTCCTTATGCCATCATGTATGTGATTCAGAATAATAAGTAGTTGGGGCATAGTAGCAAGCATATTCGTCTAAAATAATTCTGTATTTTAAGTCCAAGCCTATTTATTTCCACCCCAGTGTAATACCAAATTTAGCATTTTAATCAACAGAACGTTTTACCATATGTCTTGGTGCATCACAATAATATCGTATCGTGATATGTTTCGATTTGTGACATGAGGGTATCGTTACACCCCTGTTAAGTAGAGGATATGATTAAATGTTCTGTATTATTGCTAATGAAAAGTTTACAATATTACAATTTTTATTTTGATACTGCCAGACGAACACACCTGCTGCTGAGGTTCTGTACTCTGCTGTGGGTGAATGGGCTCAACTGGACCAGGACGCTACTGTGCTGGATGTGTGCTGTGGAACAGGAACCATCGGCATCTCACTGGCAAAGGTGTGGCGTTTGCTTCTAAAAATACACACACACACAAAAAAACAGAAAACTGTTCTCAGAACATCAGTTAGCCTTCTTAGAAAAATACTAAATTCTGCGTTGTGATAAACAGAGGGTGAAGAAGGTGATTGGCATTGAATTGTGTCAGGAGGCAGTGCAAGATGCTAAGGCTAATGCTGAAGCTAATGGTAAGCCAGAGTGCCATTATCACTGTCCTATTTTTCTTTCTATCTCATCTCCCATGATCTACTCAGACTACAAATGTCCATTTTCAGGCTTGACCAATGTGGAATTCCACTGTGGAAAGGCTGAAGATGTGTTACCCACTGTTCTTAATGCTGTGGTGTCCCCCAACGTCACGGCAATCGTAGATCCTCCGAGAGCAGGGCTACGTACGTAAAGTACTCTTGTTGTATCTTAATATTACATGACGTGGTGTTTTTATGTTTTGACCAAGGTTCTCACTCTTACCAGATTCCAAAGTCATTCTAGCAATCCGAAGAGCAGAGCATCTGAAGAGACTCGTCTACGTCGCCTGCAATGCCAAAGCAGCAATGAACAATTTTATTGAGTAAGCTTATTTTCTATTTAGTCAACACGAAATGCATTTTCAAACTAATTTTACTTCCATAATGTCAAACAGGATATAACAATTACACATATTAGGGCAGGGACATCAAATCTATCACAAATTGATTGAATTGTTAAATATCAGTATTACATATGTAGGTGGTTTGAGTGGAAAAGGTGAAATATGAGGGGAATTTGTGACAAACCTCATTAAATTTCTTTGGTTACACTTTATTTGAAGGTGTCCAAATTATACATTTAAGTACTGAGCAATAATAATTAAACGACATGTACTTACTGTAGGGATAGAGGTTGGTTTAGTTGCATGTAATTATGCATAATTTAGTTAGGACTACAATAACTACATGAAATGTAAAGTGTAACAAGGACAGTAAAATAAAGTGTTACCATTTCCCTTTTGGCTTATTTGAACAAACCTCTTCCCCTAGCACAATAAAACCAGAAATTAGCATTTAGAAATAGGGTTAATGTTTTCAGGCTGACTTTCCTGACAGTATAATATGTATTATAAAATGTTCTCATTGAACTATATTACTTACAGTGAAACGAGCACATCAGAGCCTACTCCTTTTGAATAAATTGTTTCTTAAAGTCTCTGTAGAGCTCCTTCGAACCGTGTGAAAGGAGCCGCTTTCCGTCCGGTGAGAGCTATGGCTGTTGACCTCTTCCCTCAGACCATGCACTGTGAAACCATCCTGCTGTTTGAAAGAGTGGACTACAGCTCCAATACTGACAGTCAGCCCACAGAGACCTGAAGCCCTGCTGTCCTTACCATCGAGAGAAAAAAAACCCAATGCATTTCAAGTTTTTGTTGTTACCAGATTTAACCTGACTTGATCAAAGTGCTCAAACATTACCATATTTTTGTAAATGTGTCCTTTTTTCTCTTTTGTTTGCATTAAAACGACCCAATCGAAAACAGCACAAGACATCAGTTTCTGGTCATCAATTTATTTGCATAAACAAAATCACTGTATCAGCAATCATGTCACATTAAAAGAAATGTATTTAGGCAGCGTTACTTGCAGCTAAATCAATTCAACATTATCCCTTCAACGATAGCGCATTAAAAAGCACGCATTTCTTCATAACTAATACTCACTTGGCAAGACTGACAGGACAAGTCGTACACCCCAGACATTTATTGGAAAAGCATATTCTAAGCACTCTTAATATGGCAGCAGCCTTGTGCTCATTGAAAACAGGAAAAGTGTCTTCACAAACAGATAACATTCAGAAGCACACAAACTAAAACACGAAATTCACTGACAGTGCACTGCATTTAGTCGCTGTCCCAAGAAAACCAGATTCTGATATTTTTCTCCTTTAATAAAGTTTCTAGGGCTGGGCAAAAAAAAATTAAATTTTCAATTTAATGTTTTTTTTTTTTTTAATTGTGGTCGATTTAAAATCGAGTATATCAAGGGCCACAAATTTAAATTTTTCCATATATATCTATTACCCAAAGGCCAGTATTAGTTATTCTACAGTGTTCCTAGGCCTGCAGACTCCATGTTACAGGTAATGCTGTGAGATTGTTTGTTTTATCTTACATATAAAATAACCTGATCCTGTTTGATCAAGGCATGCAACCATTTTGACTTTCAGCATACATTTTCATCTTGCATCAAAATCCTGTCTATTCTTTGTATGCATTTGAAATAAAGAGTTGGGTTCTGTTTTAACATACCCAAGTGTACCTAAAATAAAATGTTTAATATACAGGTTTGCATCTCTTAATTTATTTTTATTAATTAACTACTTGTAAACTTATGTTCACTGTTCTTTTTTTTTTTTTTAAATAAATTTAAGATTTGTATTAAGTCTATATTCATTGAGTCGAATCGAATTCGAGCTTGAAAAAAACAAATTGGAACATCTGAATCGATACCCAACCGTAATAGTTTTAGGGAAGTGGTGGTTTTCTTCAAACAGGGACCATCATTTTATTCCAGCAGTTATTGCATCTTTTTTTATTATTTAACAATTCCATGTATGTTTAGATATATTATGAATAGCTATGCAGCAATATTCTATAAAAATGCATAAGACTTAAAGCTTTGGTTCACACTGCTCTTCAAGCTATTGAATACAACGACACGGTCTGATTTTCTTCGAGGTATGGAGTTACCACCTGTTTTTAGGTAAACTGCCTTCTGAAATAATTAATATGGTTCAAACTAATACACCGTGATGATATCTGAACCAAACAAGCACAATCACCTCAGCAAAATGTCCACAAAACCATACAGAATTTAAAGACAAACTCAAAAAAGCCCATGCATAGAAGGCATTTTCTCTAAAATATCAAAGCATAAAGCAAGCATCACTCCTCAAACATCTAACATATAGCATCACAAATGCAGATTTAAGAGAGGCGTTTCCCTTTTGAAACACAAGGTACCATCAAGGAAAGGGGATCAAACTAAGGCAACATTTACCATTTTTTCCCTAATGAAGATTACCAACCAGTATCTAATGCAAAAAAGGAGCATACACAAGCAATCTATATCCCTGATGTCTTCCTCAACGAACTACAGTACCTCAAACAATTGTGCTTTCTGAACAAGTAGAGCAACTGGTCAAGTTGACCATAGGTGTGCATCACCCCTTAACTGAAATTAAAACAAAAGGCTTGTTCATTTCACACAGACACACAAGGAAATAGTTCCAACATTAGTGCATTTCTTAACAGCAGTTGGAAGGTAAGTGTGCATATGAAATGCTTTAGAAATACAACATTTAAATGCGTCACATGCCAATAAGAACTAGACATGGCCACTAAAGAAAACCCACACACTTTAAGTCATTATAAACTATTTTCCAGATTAAAGATCACGTGCACTAAATGAACAACTCTGCATGCCACAGCTGACAAAGGAACCAATCCTTGTAAAATGTCTGAAAAACGCATCAGTAAAGAGTACCGAGATAGTCTCACGTGTGAAATCTGTAGTTGCACAGTAAATATGAAATGAATTTGCCGTTTAAGAAGGGAAAAGCAACATTTTTATTAACATCTAAAAGCCACAAACTTAAAAGCATCTGTAATACTTAATACACATTTTGTACGATTTTCATATAGGCATTGTCAACGGCCATCGTTATTTGTGCACTTTTCAGGTGCAGAAGTGCATCTGGAGGTATTTAATGCTCATTCTACCTTCCCTGTGCATGTATACAACTCTAAATGAACCCATTCATAATGGGCAATAATTGGACTGGGAATAGAGCTAAAAATCTGATGGTAACTAGTATTGCCATTTTGCACAGCAAAGTAATGCATAAGTCAGTAACGCTGCGATGACCTTTTGTTATAGAACTATTACCATTGGTCAGTGCTATCTGCTATCACAAGTTGCTGGATGAGGGTTTGCTAGACGTCAACAGTACACAAAGGTTCACTGCCAGGTTGAGCAGACTCCATTATAGTCATCTTCGGCTTCTTTCTTGCTACCTCCTGAAACGAATAGAAAAAGACAGATTAGTACGCACTAGAAAAGCTGTTTAGCTGTCACTTCACAGAATTTATTTTTGGTCGACTGCAATGGATCAACTCGTCCAAAGAGGGGTTAATCTATCCAAAGTGCAATATTTGGCTGGGAGTGGCTGGCTATACCCTTTCTTGAGCCAGTTTCATCATCTCCTCTCGTAGTTTGTTAAGGATGTGGAGGTTTGGCTTGTTCTTTTTGGCATACTGCTGAAGCTCAATCACACTCTTATCTGAGTTCTCCTGAAGACGACAAGAATTCAACATTGCAACCACATAAAAAAAGATTTCCCCTTCTGAACACATATGCAGTGTATGATTTGATAAAGACAGCGCTGACCTTTTTTACCATCTTGTTGCTTTCTCTGCCATACATGCGGAGCAGTGAGCCCCAGTTCTTGACGTGAGGATGAAGCATCTGGAGAATCTTCTGTGACGCCAGCTGTTTTCCAACCCTCTTATTTTTACCTGCAGTCAACAAGAGTTAACAGTATTGGCAATGTGCCTTGTGAATAAGTTACAACACTTATTGCAAAACTCTAGCGCTGTGAAACATACGTTTTTACTTGTGCGCTTTAAACAAACCTATATGGACACACTGAAGCTTGAGTCGCCATTACCTAGTAAAAAATTTTACATGGAATGCAAGAACAATGCAAAGATATAACATTAATAAAATATAAATTTCAAACACTAAGACAGATAAACAGTCTGTAATAAAATATGGACAAATAAATCAAATTACAATAGCACAAAGATACAAATTAAATAAACAGTACTTTGTTTTTCTGGTAGATCTAACAGTAGTTAGATACAGAAACTAAATCAAGTAATCAAATGTAAAATAACACTGCATAGTTTTGACGTTTTATATCTAAAGTCTCATATTCGCTTAAGACAATACCAACTATGTTTACAAGGATACTCACCAAGATGAGTTTTTTTGACAATTTTGTGTGCAATTGTCCATTCAAGCGCAAGATGACGTGAAAGAGCTTGATTCGGTATTTCTGGGTGCACACAGCATTTTTTGCATCTTCTTGCACTTATTTAAATTGGCAAGGCTTAAACACATGCAAATGATAAACTTTCATGACAAATTAATATAGCACTTGACCATCAGGCAGTCCTTATTGTCGAGCCCTAAAGCCTCTCTTTCTCTCATGTTCAGTGTGTGAGAAAGCGACGGAGGGCGCTCTTAACCATGCGTTGGACAGACGGCTAAATAAGGATACTCATATTGGCCGTAACTGAAAGTAAAAATTTTGACCGATTAATACTATCAGTTAAACGGTTTAACAGTGAATAATTTTTTTGTATATATTTTTTTTTGTTTGCTGCATAGTTAAAAATACTATATAGCCTATATTTGTAAACTCACATCAACATCACAGGGCGTGTCGACATCATAGCATAGACTGTAAAAAAAAAATATATATGCAACACGTGCAACAACCACGCCTACAGAAATATTTGGCTGTTCAAGTAAAATGAAGCAAGCGAGCGAAAAGTACTGTGCGGGACCATTTCAACAGCAAGGGCCGAGGTAGTTAGTTTGCAAAATATGCTACGTGGTATTAAAATACAGCAGCAGTAACAAGTACAATGCAATATCACTTGCGAAGCAAACATACACAGGCAAATGAAAGTCGCTTCCCGAAGATGCACTCTGGCGAGATGTTATCTCTGTGTTCCCGGGACATCTGTGACATCAAATCATGTTTTCTGCCACGGGTCGAACTCAACAGGCTGTGCGCTCCATACTTAGCCCACATCATGTAGACATGATGTTACTTTTTTAAAATAAAAACTCAGCAATGTTGATTGATTGAGTTGTTTAAATGAAAGCTTTTTTTAAGCATGGATACTCACACCAGCCACGCACAGTGTGCTTCCCACATGTCATGACGTATTCACTCTTCTGGTTCTTTCCTGGAATCACCTCAAACTTGATGCTGGTGTCACCCATGCCATGGTTTCTATGGAACAGAAAGCAACAGATCTTCAGATGCTTTTCAAACAGACATGATGGTAATAATAAGGACCCAAGGACTGTCTGGTTGTATAAACTGCATCATAACATACCTCTTAAGGCACTCATGAAGGATCTGATATGGTGAGAGTAAACCTGCTTTGTTTGTCAGCTCGTACACCCTTGAATCTTCAATACTAATATGATTAAAATACTGTGAGATGAGAGAAGAAAATAAACAACCTTAAGTACCACAAAGAAAAGACCAAAGATCAAACGTCTTCATTCAGAAAGAAGAGCAATACCTCCAGTTCATCTCCCTCTGCGGGCTTCTCCTCCGACGTCTGCTTCACAAAATCAGGAATGAGAATCTCCAGTGTTGCTCGAGCTGTTTAAAAGAGAGCAACGGTATGAATAATTACTGTTCGTCAAATAAATGTTTACAGTAATCTATTCATACAAATATATATTTTTGCAAAAGATTTAAATGAAGAAAGGGGAGAAGGTACCAGCTTTATTCTTGGCAAGTTTTTTACTACTTGCTGTTCCTGTGCCATAAGTAACACCATCTATAATGACTGAGGCTCCGAAGGGTTCACTTGGGTTTTCTGCGCAAAGAAAATGTTATGTTAAGACCTTTACATTTTATTAAAAAACAATTATACCTCAACATACCATGTATTACAGCAATCTCACCATGATTACAGGAAATTGGCAAAACATCAAGCCCAAAATCTCTTCAACTGTTCGGCATGGCCTTATTGCTTTTTTATTGCTTATTGCTTTTACAACAGCATTGAAATAATCCATTGCAATAAAATCACAACCCATTTTCTGCCAAGTGACAATTCATTAGTGCAAAGTGCAAAATATTCTGCAGATGTGACGTACCAATAATATTAACAGCTTATTACTGGCTTTCTTTTAGTCTTATGCATTATTCTACTTACCACATTCAAAAAAGTTGTAAACTGGTCGCACTTTGAGTACTCTTTGCATATACTCATGTAAAATGCACACTTCTGACTTCCCATTGGGGTTGATTACAAACTCTGAAATACAAACATGGTCAGTCTTGTCAAAACACCACATTCTGTGCTATACACTTCATATATGTACAGACTCTCAGACAGGTACCTTTCTTTGTGGGTGCGTCTTGTACCGACAGTGTGATGAGTTTCTGATTGGCCGGTAGGATGGGCCTCTCAGACTCAGCCTGCTTCCTCTTCATGTCCCTGTTGAACTGTCTGCGCTCGGCCCACGTGCGAAACTTCTTTACTGTCACTTGCTCAAAATCAAAGCACTTCTCTAGGTAGCTTCTAAACTCTTCAATTTCTGGGATGCAAGTCACAAGAAGATTGTTATTTACAAACCATGTGTGTATTGAATAATGATGCACAAGAGAGAATAAAACCTAATTCTCTTACCAATAGACTCATCTTTGCAAACCTCCACCTTGGCCCTGACCTGGCCCAGCGCTCCCTGTGCAGTATCACAGGCTTGGCTCTCCTTCCCCTCAGAGGATCCTCCTGGTTCCATGATGTCAGGATCTGGATCATCTAATATTGGTCTGTCAGTCAGCTCTTCTGTGGCAGTGGAGTCAGGCTCATCAGCTCTCTCTAATGAGACCTCTCCAGATTTGGCAGGAGACACCTCTGCTGTCGGAGTCACCTCTCCATTCTGTTCCCTATCTTCATGTTCCTTCATTTTCTTGTAGTGCAAGCAGGGAATGCTACTGGTTGGTGGGTCATGTTTCTAGGGGGGGAAGGAGTAGAATACAATTCAATTTCTAAGTAGAAATGATGCACCAAGACATACTATCATGAAAGTCTTATCTTAGATGACTTAAAACATTTACTCTAATGCTTCCTGTTCCAAGGAAGTATGGTCTGGACCAGGTCACAACTCTGGTTTCCCGGTGGAGGTAGACTGGAATGCCAGAGTTATGGAATGTCATGATCCACCCATCGGGTAACGGCTCAGTTGGTGGACGCCCACGACCTTAAAAAAAAAATAAAAAAATAAATAAATAAATAAATAAAATATTAATGTGAATCAATACTGATTAACTAGAGTCACAGAGTCATATGCAAATATCTGTTCTGAATTATTGTTAGTCACTCACCAAAACTAAAATAAGCATTTGTTAATTAAAACAACATTAAACAGTATAACTGAAAAATTGATTTATTTTCACAATGCCAAAATTGACTTTAAAAAAACATGACCACAATTTACTTTTAGTCTGATACAGAATATACACTACAATTTTTTTAATTAAATTAATATCCTTACTCAACAATAATGCATTAAATTGTTAAAAGTGACCGAAAATACTTTTACATTGTTACAAATGATTTCCATTTTAAATAAATGCTGATGTTTTGAGCCAAAGAATCCTGAAGTGAAAAATATTTATCAGTTTCCACAAAATATTAACCTGTTTTTAAGCTTTGAAAAGAAATAGAAATAAATTACATTTCAAAATATATGAAAAGAGAACAGTTATTTTAAATTGTAATATATTTTTTTTAAATTACAGTTTTACTGTATTCAAATAAATGCTATTTTGTTGAGCATGAAAGAATTTTTAAAAACATTTAAGTCTTACCGACCCAAAACTTTTGAACAGTATGCAGTTAACTAAATGGTAATGAGAAAATGTATGCGCTGTCAAACGATAATTCAATCACGATTAATCCCATTGTCATAGCTAACTCGCGATTAACACATTTTTATCTATTCTAAATGTCTTATGATTTCTTTTTGTCCCATTATTTTTTCAAATTTGAATGCTCTTATCAACATGGAAATGTGGATCGGCTTGCTTTGTGCAAATGTTTTTTATTGAAAACAACATTGGCATTTACTGTGTTCAATTTCACACTAAGATTCTCACTTGGTAACACTGTCCATCAATAAAAGGGTGAAGGAAATACTGACGAGGTCCTGATATTGACAATATTAAATTTTATAAAAATAAACTTTCCATTCAGAAATTACTAGTATCCATTTTGGCGTCTCACACTTGCCATCCACTCCAAATGTAACGTTAACCTACTATTTGGCCGACTAGCAAGCCCAAACAAGTGTGCCTGTTTTGTGCTGAATTTCAACCCCCTGCCAAATTATTACCCCCCCTTGTAAATGGTAGATTTAGAATTAGTTGTGGGGAGTGGTTAGGATTAGGGGTGGGGTTAGGATTAGGCAATCAGAAATTGTCTTATATATAAAAACACACAATGAGCTTAATTTAAACTGAAACACTAAATTCTCAATGAGAATAAAAGTACAGAAAACTACAATAAACATAAGTTTAAAAAAAAACATCACCTTTGGGTATTTATATAAAGATAGAGGTTCACCCAAAAATGAAAATTAAACAAGAGTTTTCATTTTTGGATGAACTATCCCTTAAGACATTTTAAAGTGATGCAGTCTAACATTTTAGAGTAGCAACTGCATTTATGACTAAAGGGCTCACTCTTAAGAACAGTCTTAATTTTGGTCATCATGGGCTGAACTCCGGACTCCCCATCCGAATGGTGATCACTGTCTCCAGCGAACTTGTCTTCGGCCAGACGCCTCTTCTTGGGCATGGGCATGCCTTCCTCCAGCAGGGCATCTACATCATTGTCAAAGTCCTCCTGGAAGAGTAGGTGGGTAAGAAACTGGCAGCCAATGACATGTCATCATATAAACATACGCTGAGAAGCAGATTTGAATCAAGCCCACTTTGGGAGCTGTAATTCAAATGTTCTTCAAATGGACCACCTTGGTTCACTCCGGGATCCATCTTGATGAATGAAAGACACGTGCTCTATTTGTGGTAGATACACATTTCAGTAGATGTTTTGAATGATGGACATTGAGAGGTTTAGATGACAATAATTAACCTACATTATAATGTAATTTGTGTTCACAATGAGACCGTGCATTTTACCTCATAGCAGTAACTCAGGTCCTCTTCTTGCGCTTGCTCCTGCTGAGCTATCATCTGAGACCCGAAACCACTCTGCTCTCCGTCTTCAGCTTCCACAAAGTTCTCGCTGAAATCTTCCAGGTCGTCCAGCACGGCAAACTCAACCTTGCTCTCCTGCTCTATCTCCAGCTCTTTGCAGTTCCTAGCTAAACCCAAGGAACCGCCACTTATGTTCGAGCTGCCAGGAACCCTTCTCTGCTTTAAAGAATCATGCAATTCACCATTCAGGCCCTCTAGGCTCTCATCTTCATTCCTAACCTGCCCCAAACCAGTATACAACACCTTCCTGTCTTTGATCTTGCTGCTGTCAGAGAAATTGACACTGATCTTGACATCTTTGAGGAGTTTTAGATCAGGTAAGAACTTGGTAACTGGGGGAGCGTGGCGAGCGGTTCTAGGGCACTTAGCCATGGGCTCAGAATTATCGGACAGGCAGCTACTAACGGACAATGTGCGCTTGTTGAGGAGAAGCTGTTCATCCCCGTCCACTGCTGGGGTGTGTTGGTGTCCATCACCACCAGAGCTAACGTCCATTTCCTCTGCGTCACTGGACGTTTGCAGGGGAGGTGGTGGAGGTGCTATACAGTAATCATTCCCCGCAAATACAGCGTCTGGTGGCTCCAATGGGAGGGGAGGTAGAATCTCATTCAGATCCATGTTAAATTTCTTTAAAAGAGCTATATTAAAAGTTATACGAGAAAGCAATTGGGAAGGGAACTGTCTAATTCAGCTAAAAAGCCCTAACACATGCATGAACACATTACACAACTCAAGACACCTATTTAATAATATTCATGTGAATGGTTGAATATGCTAAGCTGACTACATTGTTCTTTTCATTAATGTAGACAGCTTTTTAGAAATCACTGTCTCAATTATTGGAAATCACAATGCATTCAGCTTAAAAGATGACCACATCTAAACTCTGTCCATCATGGGAAGCCAGATCTTCTGTCAGTGCTGAAAGAAAGAAAAAAAAAGTTATCATCAGGAGAAATTCAAAGAGCACCATAGATGGCTAAACTATGCATATTTCATTCCTCATACGCTTATGATGACGTATGCCGCAGACAGTATTAACACAAATGACTAATTGTGCATTTGTCTGTCGCGATGAAAATAATGGAGTGTTGTTGCTAAACAAAAGGCTCGGCAAATAAACACTGTATTTGAAAGGTGTTATATTGAACCACAAGCCTAAAGGCCTTTGCTAGTTGGTCGGCTATGAGTAGCTAAGTAAAAGCTATATGGTAACATTTTACACAACAGATACCAAAAAACCCTGCATTTTAGTGTCGAATCTTCTCGTCATAAAACAATATAACGTTACCAGCGCGTTTTTTTTTTTGTTTTGTTCTGCAGAAACCGATCTATGCTACGATTAGTTGATCCGTGTGTTAGCCATTGAAATGAGCCGTTTGCGGCACTCAACCCGTAGCGTGAATCTGCTAAATGTCGACAGAAATAAATATCAGAGAGTTTTCGACACACTCTTCTCTTTTACTCACCTAACTACACAAATGCTCTACTGAAGACCGCATGCACTCAAAGGCATTCTCTGTTTGTGGGCTTCAGACAGCCGTCTCTTCTCTCCGCCATCTTTACTGCAAGGCGGCGTCAAGACAGGAGAATCTGATTCTGAACACGCCTCTCTCAGAGCCAGTAGCCAACGTCCATAGACAGCCAACGTCCTTCTTCTTCTTCTTCTTCTTCTTCTAATGGCTTTTTATGGCGGTTGGCAAACCAACTTTCGGTGCATTACCGCTAACAAATGGACTGGAGTGTGAAGCACTAAATAGCTGAGAAGCTTGTGGAAATTAACATTAAAAAAACAAAACAAAACAAACAAAAAAAACCTTCAACTCATTTGACTCAAATTCTCCAGTCTATTCTTATTGCTTTTAAAAATTTTATAATAGCACTAAATATCTTATCTTGTTCTTTATGTACTATCAAAATGCTTTCCATATTAAAATATTAAACACCCAATTTCCTTACTTCCTTCATAAATTCTAACCTTTCTGTTACATATTTTTCACATTTAATTAAAACATGTTCAATTGTTTCATCCTGATCACAATAATTACATTTACCCGTTTTATGTTTTCCTATTTTAAACAAAGAATGATTTAATCTAGTGTGTCCTATTCGAATACGAGAAATAAATCTTCTTTTCTATTCCTAAACACTCTTCCATTTCCTACTACATTCTGTATTCTATACATATGTCTTCCCTTGTTACCACTGTTCCATGCTTCTTGCCATTTGTTGTTTATAAATTCTTTAATTTTACCTTTAACCTCTTTTTTTACCTCAAATTCAATTTAATATTTATATCTGTGAATTTTACAGCTTTTGCCAACGTCCGTTTGACCAAGTACTCTTTTTTTTTAGATTTTATTTTTTTATTTTATTTATTTATTTATTTTTTTATTGCTTATACAAAACATTACATGACAAACTTTAAAGCCAGGGGAGGTTTCTCCGTTTGATTGGACCAACGTGGTCAGTTTTTTTTTTCAAATTTTGCTTCACGTGCTCCTAAATTGCCCTTTAGGAGGATTTGATACAATTATTTGTTTATTGGCTTGGTGAAACTTGTCTTGTTTCTTGTCCTGTCAGACTACACCGCAGCCACATAACACATTTACAGAGTTTTGTGTATTTGTGAATGAACAGTGAGAGAAACTTCAGGCATGTAACGTTAGTTTGCATGAGTGCTTAGTGGTGTACAGTTATATTATAAAAAGACTCGGTGGATATGGCTATTACAAGTTTTTCAAGCTAAATGCAAAAAAACATGAAATGAAACACAAAAAAAGCTGGAGATGTGTTTGAGTCTTTTGAGTCGGATCTTTTCAATGAATCGGTTGACTTGGAGACAGTCGCTGTTCAACCTGTAATCTCCTTGAATGTCTTTGGTCTTACCCTTGGGTCTTACCCCTATTTTTATAGTCTATGGGCTTACCTATCTTATATTTTAAAAAGCATCACTTTTATGTGAAAAGTAAGCGATACAGAGGCGGGTCACCAAATCCGACTTACAAACATCTATAATTACCTCTGCTATTTCACACAAAATGGTTCAATGTTACCTACATTCATTTTGGTGATGCCTACACTTATATTAGACCATGTATTGTCATCATGTAATGTAAACGATTCATTGAATCAAAAGAGTCGATTCGCGGAATTGACCCACCAGGGTCAGTGCATGATCTGATAGGGGGCAGTAATCGGCCTCTTTGTCCAAAAACCATAGCAGCAGACGCTGAAGAGGAACGCTTGCAACGTCATGTGATGACGTTTTATGAGTAACGTCAGAGGAAGTTATTCCAGTAAATTCGCGTTAACTAACAAGTTAAAACCGTAGAGGCTTTATCCACTCCAACGTTAAAAAACAGAGCAGTTTTTAATCAAAGAGTCAACCTTTTCCCACCAGCACGATGATGATGATGGACGAGGATCAGCCCAGGACATTGTGAGTGCTGCTGTAGTTTAGTCGGCCGCTTAGCGAAGCCAAACTCGTGTTTTAACACGTTTATTAAAGCGGCTCACAGGTCGTAACCACAGCGAGCCAAACTTCACATTATGAGCTCAAGAGCACGAGTCCGTTGATTACTCAGTGTTATAGATATATATTAATTGTTATATGGACGTCCATGCTTTCAGCGCCTGCAGCAGAAGCCGGCTAGACAAACACAAAACTGGGGCAGCGGAACCGAGCCTAGCAGAGGTCTCGGACATAATACTGTTAATCTTAACGCTGTTTAAATTTGTCCAGTTATAGCCTGATGGCTGAACTAATCTGTTCGCATTATGAGTAATTATAGCTTTTGCTAGCATACAAGTTCCGTTGGTAGCGCTAGGTTTCCGTTACCCAAAGAGCTAACTACTAAAAAAGCGCCTAAATGTTATTATATCCCCCAACAGGGCCTCTATCGTGCTTTTCTATGGTGTAAAATATGGCATCAGAAAGACGGCATGTTTGTTAGGCGTCGTTTCTATCACATATAGAGCTTTAGGATCACATTAACTGTTTGCTCTCGTGCGCTGAAAACGTGGCAGAAATGAAACCCCGCGGAATGCGCTGTTGGCGTGAGAGATGGAGGAAAAACGCAACGCAGTGACCGTGTTTCTCAGTTGGCTTTGCTCTCCTGTGTTTTCAGGTATGTCGGGAACCTCTCCAGGGACGTGACGGAGGCCCTCATCCTGCAAGTGTTCTCCCAGATCGGACCGTGCAAAAGCTGTAAAATGATCATTGATGTGAGTTAAAAGAATATCTGAAATCCAGGGATCCCACTGTCATGGAAAATGGGGAAAAATATTTTTCAATTTGTGCTCTTCAGGCCCGCTTAAGTAATTCAAGTTAGTAGACTCTTATGTGTCATGGACATTTCTAGTGATGCACTTTTCTATGTTTAGGTCTAGCTGTTGCTCTTTAGTTTTTCTTTTTAAATTGATATAGCGGTCCACAAAATGGTCAATACGATTTCATGGAAGAACAGTGGATTGATCTGCATCAGAATGATTTTCAAAAAAATGGGGTAACTGGCTAGGTCATGGAAATTCACTGATTAAAAAGAGTGGTTACTTTAGAACCCCCCAAAATCAGCGTTTGACTTGGTTCAATTGGTCTTTCTTTTTAGACGGCCGGCAATGACCCATACTGCTTTGTGGAGTTCTATGAGAACAGACACGCTGCAGCAGCTCTGGCTGCCATGAATGGCAGGAAGATCTTAGGCAAGGTAAGAATATATCGCTCATACACCAACAAAAGTAAGGTTGATGTGGTTTGAAATAGGGATGTCCCGATCAGGTTTTTTTGCCCTCGAGTCCGAGTCCGAGTCATTTGATTTTGAGTATCTGCCGATACCGAGTCCCGATCCGATACTTCTAAAATATATACCAAATAGAATAAAGAAGAGCGAAAAAACAGATCCAGATTCCAGGATTTCCTTAAATTTAATTTAATTCACCTTATTTTAACATTTGACAACTCTGTCAAGAAACAGATCACTTCTGTGAGGTAGCTTGAACAATCAGGTAATAAATATAAATTCTTCACTTTTGGACTTTAGTGCAACAGTAAATATAAAAAAAGTCTAATATAAAAACAAATAGGCCTAGCACTCATTGCGATCATTTGTGCTATCTTGGCTGTGATGTCCTGCTATGGCAATGTTGTTGTCATTAACTTTATAATGTTAAGCATAAATATACTGATAAAGACACTGTCAGCAGTATTGACAGCAAAATAGACCACAGAATATTTTGTTCTGTATGACAGGTGCAATAGCCTATTTGAAAATTGATAATTATTTATTTATTTTCAAATTATATTTGTATCTGAAACTATGTCAAAACCTAGACATTCAACCGTCAAAACTGAATTTATTAATATGTATTCGTGTACAAAATAACATATTGTAGCGACTTTCAATGGCTGTGTGGCTGTCAATCAGCGATGTGGAACCCCGGGCACGCTGTTGGTTGGCCTATAGGGAGAGGGGGGCGGGTTGAGGAAGTTCGTCTGTTATTTTGGTTGCGCTGTTCTGAAGCTATGTTTCTGAATGCTTGCACGTTGTGCCTGGCTAATAAACAAACAAGTTAACTGAACTTGCGTGTCGCGTGAAAAATAGGCGTCGGTTCTATAGCATGCGCGCGTTTTCCTCACGGCTCGAGCGCGCCTGAGACGCGCGTCATTCAGGCAGCCTGCAAGCTCTTACCTGTTTACATGGGAGCCGAAATAAAAACGGACACGCCACGCAGTCAGTGTGTACCCGGGGCACTCTGTGCCACCGCATAAATAGATGTATTAAAAATACTGAGAATATATTTATACATGTATCCGAGTCCTGATCGGGAGGTAACATCCGATTCCGATCGAGTCTGAAACCACGTGATCGGGCCCGATTTCCGATCACTTGATCGGATCGGGACATCCCTAGTTTGAAATGAACCTTCACCTCTTAAATGTGGCGTCAAAGCAATGGTAATGCTGTTTACTAGGATAATATTATGGCTGTATTGGTATTTATAAGCATAAGTGTTTTCCCAGAAAGTCCTTGCAACAAACCAAAAACCCTTAATTTTGTCCAATGGAGTGTCTCATTACTCTGTCATGTTCCAAACTTCATAAAGCATGTGAGAACATGGCATATCCTCTTTGATTCTTTGAGTCATCTTTGGGTGCAGGTTGACCCATTTTAATTTTTGTTCCCCTCTGCATGTCTGTTAACACCTAGCCTTGCTTTATAATCACCTACACCTGTACCAGGCCTTCAAATTTAGCAAATTATTGGCAAAAAATATATTCAGTGCAAATTTTTGATCAGGTAATGAATGACATTTTGAGGAGTAATTCAAGTTGATAAGTCTTTTGCTATTTAGACTATTTTACTACGTTTTAAATCAAGCTTTTTTCCTGTTTATTTGAGCTTAAGTGATCACCAGGGTTTTATTTTTCGTTAGATTGTTTCTTCTGCATTTGGAGGCACACCATATTATGCACTCACTCTTTGTCTCATTGTCTCACTCTTCCCGGTCTCTATTTTGGTTTCTTTCATAGGATATGAAAGTTAACTGGGCCTCAATGCCAAGCAGCCAGAAGAAAGACACAAGCAGTAAGTGTCCTCCTTATGAGATTGGTTTTAATTTGACTTTTGAATATTATTAATGGATCCATGTGTGGTCAAACTGTAAAACATGAATTATTTATCTTTGTCTAACTGTTTCCCCTCGAACCATTATTGTAGATCATTTCCATGTCTTTGTCGGTGACCTGAGCCCAGAAATCTCAACAGATGATGTCAGAGCAGCCTTTGCGCCATTTGGAAAGATATCGTAAGGAGAATAATATAGTATTTTGTAAATCAGGTGTTATTTAAAACTCATTAGAGCTGGATTGTCTTAACTTTTGGATTCTTTATTTTTGGTGCAGTGATGCCCGGGTGGTGAAGGACCTGGCCACAGGCAAATCTAAAGGATATGGTTTCATCTCTTTCATTAATAAATGGGTACGTTTTCACATTCCGTTAACCTGTTGAAGTACACTAGCCTGACCTTGGGCTTGGCGTCTCTTTGTTTACTTTTTTTTTTTACATTTACTATATAGACTAAAAATTATACATCATTTGGAAGGTTTAAGGGTTTAGTATGGATACACAGTGTCTGTTTTATGATATAGATTCTCCAGCGACAGTAATATTGTCATTTGTGTTGGGAGTAAAAATGACAACATAGAAAATCAAAACATGATTTCATACCTGTGACATGAAGTCGCTGCTGCAAGATGAATCGTGTTTGTCGCACTTGGGTTAACTGTCCATGACTAGAGTCCAATGGAAAACATCCAACAGCACTCTTTTTTCAATCTGTAAAAAATGTACATAACATTATTTACATACAGATTTTGTTGTAAAACTTTATGAAAGTACTACTATTATAGCATACATGACACTACAAACAAGTGAGTCTGCCTCTTTTATTTTTTTAATTTTAATTTTTTTTTTTTTTTTTTTTGCAGTTTTACTCAATATCAATCCAAGGCCATTCCTCTTTTTTAGAGGAATAGCCAGTCATTTACTCTGTAATAAGCCATCCAAATTCTAATCAATGGTCAATTATGCAAGGTCATCGTTTAAGTAGTTAAGGCGCGTCCAGCTCATGCGCAAAATGTGCTGCACAGACATGAAGAAAAATTAAAAATATCAAACCAATCCAAGTACACTCCAGCTGTAAAACGATGACAATTACTCTACACATCATCCTTACCAACTATACCCACCCACCTTACCTGGGATCCAGTTTCCATAGGTTGAACTTTCAAATGATGTTGGAAAACACTGCGTCATGATCGCAACGCGATTAGATCCGTGAAGTCCTATAATTTAAGCCAAGCAGCATGGCATGTCACACCATGATCTACACATTGTCTTATGTTTGTTTGGGCTCATTCAAGACACTATTTAGAGTAGGTATTGATCTACTATGGTTTACTAATGTTTCATGAAGGTGCAAACAAAAACTTGGCAAAAAGAATCATGTCTATACTGCTTAAATGTGGATTGTGGCAATTTTTCATACAAATACTTAGTATAGTTGGCTATAATAATATGTCAGTTAATTTTAAAGCACCACCTTATTTTGTTATACTGCACTTAAATTTGAAACTTAACTTCAGACTTGTGGCTTTTAGCCCATTGTTCCTAGGTGTTGCAGCCATGTTTATTTATCATTAAGACATCTCCATACCAATCTTCTTCAGATTATCTAACTTTTTATTTTTTAACTTGTAATAAGCGGAAAAAAATAGATACCACAACTATGCACAGACCCCAAAGGGTTCAGGAAATACAACCATTTGAGCTTAAGTATGTCGTTTTCATTGTGTGGGGCGGCTCAAAATGGGAAGTGGGGGGCAGTTCAAGAGGTTAAGTGCCAAAATCATTCTCTGTTCCAACAGGTTAATATTAATGTAACATTTGTGTCTTGTTTTTTTTGTTATTGATAAGTTTGATCGGTTTTGTTGCAACTGATAGGATGCAGAAAGTGCCATTCAGCAAATGAATGGCCAATGGCTGGGAGGAAGACAGATCAGAACAAACTGGGCCACACGGAAACCATCCGCTCCCAAACCAAACAATGAAGGTAAATCAGTTTAAACTATCATTTGACAGTTGTAGTTTCTTATTTCTTGACCACCTATTATGGAACGACCGTAAAACTTCAAATAATAGCCCAGGCTTTTATTTTTACCCAATCATTGAACTGCATCGGCTTGTATTTGTGACAGATGTCTATATGAGACAGGCCTTTATAATTTAGTGTTGTTCATTGAGAGTACGTGTAGGTCTATACTTGATTATCTAATCTCTAAAAAATCTCCAGATGCTCCACGTGAAACTGCGGTCTTCCGACCTTTTACATCAGGGTGAGAGGGCAAAACAGATAGCGCTCCTGTTTAAAGACGTGAGAGTGCTCGTGCGGCTGGGGTGCTCTTTGCTCGTAACGCGCCCTGTCATTCTATTCTATCGCTCACCAATCAAAAATTTGCTTTGGCGCCTGCCAAAGAGCGCATGATTTGAAGGGTTTTAGAAGATTAATGCAACCCAAAACTAAAAAACAGACCTGAGACCGGCCTTTATTTACCCAAACTACAGCCACACCAGGCGTGTAAGAAAGACAGGTGTCTATTTGGGACTCGGCTATTATTTGAAGTTTTGCGGTAAGTCTTTTTTTTTATCATATTTTTGTTCTACTACTCTAAAATGTTCTCTATCTTTACTTTATAAAGCATCTAGCAGCAAACACTTGTCCTATGAGGAGGTTCTGAACCAGTCGAGTCCTAGCAACTGCACCGTGTATTGTGGTGGCATTGCTACTGGCCTTTCAGGTTTGTACAGATGTGACGTCTAAATGTAAGATGAATCTTTCAATATGATGCAGATCTTATATGCAGTCAGTGTGATTTTTGATCGTATTTTTTCCCTCATCCACTGTAGATCAGCTGATGAGACAGACTTTCTCTCCGTTCGGCCAGATAATGGAGATCAGAGTTTTCCCAGAGAAAGGCTACTCATTTGTGAGGTATGTGTCACTATTATACAGTCCTTCCAGTTTTTTTGTGATTGTTGCGGGCAAAAATCCTTGATTATGCATTCCATTTTGGTAAATACGATGGAATATCCAGCATATTTGTGGAATTTTATGCAATAAAACTTGCAGAAAGTGCGTTTTGATGAAAAAGAGAAAAAAACTAGACTCTTTTTCTCAAGGCTACTACCTTAATGTAAAGAGTCATTTCTTATTACTTCCTATGATCAGCTTCCTATTATATTTCTCATCTTGTTTTATTTCTAACCTTAATAAAAACAACCTTACAAAACATTTAGTCAAACAAGTTCTGTAGCTTTACAAAAGGAATATGCTACAACTTCTGTAAAAATGAATAACTAAAATAAAATAAAAATGGTGTGCTCCTGTTTTACAGTTTTTCGATGATGTTCACGTCACGTAATTACGTCACTTCATAACGTTCCCATGGCTGATCTTGTGAAGCAACAAAAATGCGAGGATTATGAAATCATGCAAGCCATGCATATTTTCCATGGAAAATATCGGCAATAGTCCGGCGTGTTTGAAAAAAATGCGGACTTTGGCTGATTATGCACTAAATCATGCGATCGCACAATTACGTTTTTCTGGAGGGACTGACTATGAGACTTGAAATCCCTCACCATTCATATTTAGCATGTTGGTTTTTCAGGTTCGATTCTCATGAGGGTGCCGCCCATGCCATAGTGTCTGTAAATGGGACCTGCATTGAGGGCCACACTGTGAAGTGCTACTGGGGAAAAGAAACGGCTGATATGAGATCCATGCAACAGATGCAGATGCCCCAGGTACCCCTTTACCCTGATCTTGACCTCTCAGAAACATGTTTTTCCTCTGCCCTATTGCACACTCCAGTAAACTCAAGTCTTACGGTTTCTTCATGTTCACAGCAGAATAAACCCACCTATGCTGCCCAACCTTACGGACAGTGGGGTCAGTCATACGGCAACGGTCAGCAGATGGGTCAGTATATGCCCAACGGCTGGCAGATGCCCACTTACGGCGTCTACGGGCAGGCCTGGAATCAGCAAGGATATAAATAAGTACAAATGTGGCTGACTAATCCCTCAGTCCAATCATTAAACCCCACTTCAGTGTGGCATCTGCCCAATGGGACTCACCATTACACCGGTTCAGGGGTTATTGAAAGGGCTGCATTCAGCCCACTGTACATTATACTCAGACCATTAACTTGGAAGGAATCCTGTCTTTTGTTTTTAGGCCCCAGGATTTTTTGTTTGTTTTTTTTTGTCAGATTTTCTTTTCTTAAAAGTACTGCATTTCGGGGACTTTAATTGTCTAGTTTTGCAACAGATGGAATGTCTTTTCAATGTGTTGAATCTGCAGGCTCAATTTAGCTCACTCCTCAAACGGTGTAGAAAGTTTGAGGTCTAATATACTGCATTCTTTCTATGGAGTTCTTGTCTCTAAACCTGAGTTGTTCACGAATACTTTTCTTTCATTTTTTTCAGTCAGTACAGCTATGCTTTATATTTTTACAAGAAAGGTTTCAAGAATTGAGTTGTGTGATCCTGTTAATCAAATATAAAATATTTTATCTTGTGACGCCTAATGATAAAAGTATTCTGCATATATAGAGGACATTTATTCCGTGGCCTTGAATAATTTGAGGTTTCAGGAAGTTCTTGATAAAGTTTTGGACACAATTACTAAAGCTTTTAACAAGTTGTATTAACACAGAGGTGCAGAAAACATGCTTCCTTTTTTGTTCAGTTTAAACGTTAGACTTATTCATTTTGTAACATGGAATTGTTAGCTCAATTTTTAAAACGTTTTGTTTCATGTTTTTACAAAATCATGTTTTCTCGGATCAGTTGAGGGTATGACGGCACAGCGGCTAATCGGCGAGAACGGCAGTGCTGTAGCATCTTTGTAAAGATTTTTGTAATTCTGTGTAAAATGAGGTTGTGAATTATTTCTTTAAATCTTGTAAATTCAGGGTTTGTTGAACATCTGTAATGTAATAATGTTGCATGGACATTCTGAGCTCTGTTCTTGTTACAATCTCTTGTGAAATCCATAAAAAGGTGTTCATTAGAGTTGCTGAGATTGATTTTTTTTTTTTTCAATGCTCCCTCCCTGTCCTTCACCCTCAAGAGTCACTGTTGAATTCACAAGCCAAAGACATTGACTACAATGATGCGAGATCTTGCATGCTTCCACTTTGCTGTATTGAAACGAGGATTGTAATGTCAGTGTTTTTGAGAAATGTAATATGGAAAGGTGAAGAAAAATGCGAGATGCTCCTAGGTTTCAGCCACACGCTCGAGTTGCTCACAAAGCCTAATTATGTACCGGACACTGATGTTTTTCCTCCTACCATAATTCACTTTCTTTTTTTTTTTCTTACTGGGCCGTAAAACTGAGTCATGCTAAAAAATGGATTGACACAAATTGAAAATGAGCAACTGTCTTTTTTTTTTCTTTAATTTTTCTTCTGTGTCATGTAAATTTATCAACATAGTTATTTAATGTCACGTTTTTTCTCTCTAACTGGGTTTTTTTTAATTTGTAAAAAGCTAGAGAGAGTTACTGTTATTTTTAAAACACACCCCGATTATATGCTTCCATCTAATGTTGTTCTATTTACTCTATTTCATGTGTAAAAACACTTAATAATAACCATTCAAAACTACTTTCAGTTGTCTCGAGTGTTCAATGAATGAATATACCAGTATTGCTTTACGTTTATGTGATAACTCATGATGCTTTTTGGTGAAAGATGACCAATTGTGGGAGAGTGGGGTAAGATGTGGCCTTTTTTGCTATGATGCTTGTGAGATGATGATACTTTATAATTAAATTATGAGGGAAAGTGTTCTGGTCATATTTTTAAAACAGGAATTAATTTTTTTATTAAATTGAAAAATTATAACAAAAGTGAACTTCTAGTTTTCTCAGTTTTGTGAGCCTGATACATTCATTTTCTATGCAAGGTGGGTTTCAGTAGTCATATACAGCAGTACTTTGTGTAAAAAAATAGACGGTAATAATGCTTCATTCTTTTTTAAAAAAATGATAAACGCATAATTCAAGTGATTTCGTTTAAACGTTAGAATCTTTATTAAAAAGGTTTTATTCAAGAGGTGACGTTTTAACACCTTAAAATACCCCCCATATCATTTATTATAGCTTGTCAAATTTGCCCCTTTTTTGTGTGTGAACAAAATGTTTGTGTCCCTTTAAATGCAAATGAGCTGTTGCTCCAGGGCTGATCCTTTTTATATCTTATTTTTTGACGTGCTTGCAGAGAAAGGCTTACCAAAATTTGGTCTAAAAACTAAATCATGCGATCGCATTTTTATGGAGAGACTGACTGTAAGACTTGAAATCCTTCACCTATGCATGTATATGAAAATTTAGTTTGGTTTTTCTGGTTCGATTCTCATGAGGGTGCCGCCCATGCCATAGTGTCTGTAAATGGGACCTGCATTGAGGGCCACACTCTGAAGTGTTACTGGGGAAAAGAAACGGCTGATATGAGATCCATGCAACAGATGCAAATGCCCCAGGTACCCCTTTACCCTGATCTTGACCTCTCAGAAACAAGTTTTTCCTCTGCCCTATTGCACACTCCTGTAATCTCAAGTCTTACGGTTTCTTCATGTCCACAGCAGAATAAACCCACCTATGCTGCCCAACTTTACGGACAGTGGGGTCAGTCATACGGCAACGGTCAGCAGATGGGTCAGTATGCTTTTTACATGATTTCTGCTAAATCACAAGTAAATAGCCTATAGTGTAGGACTACTGTATAATTTCATCTGTGTTTTTTGATTGTAATGTAAACAGTACAAAATGTCAGATGACATCAATAAAGTTAAATGTATGTCACATTATTTCATAACATTGGCCATTAAGATTTCATTAGACATGATTATTACAATGTATCATAATAGTTAGCAAACTGTGCTCAATTACACTATTTACAACCTCTAGGCTTAAACAATATATGTCCTAATAATTATGTGAGATATTGATAATGTCCTCGCGATAATCGCAGGAATCAACATCAACAGCGTCGAGATTTAATCGACTCATCTTCAAATCAACACAATTTGAAGTAAAGTTACAGTCAGGAAGTGCACTGTTAGTCAGTGATAGCTGTTCAGCCACCATGTTTACCTCATTTTTTTATGCACAAGGTGTTACACCAAAGTTGGCCACTAGATGGAAATAACACACAACACTTGATGGTGCCGTCCCAAATATTCTTGAATTTCTCTGAATAAAAACATATTTAATGGGCAAGAATGTCAGGAGAGAAAACAAACACAATCAATAGTGTTGATAAGATCAGAATTCGCTGTGCAATAAAGTTTTCAGCCAACAGCACAAGTCAATTTGCAGTAGGCCCTGCACTCTTCCAAACATATTCTTGAATAGTTGACAAATTCTTTGAGATCAGAAAGGATGCAATACCATTTGAATATCATTTATATGTTTGATAAGGTAGTTAGTGAGATGGGGCAGTAAATGAATGAGAGAGAAAGCGAGACAGCAAGGTGTCTTTGGTCTGAAACATCATTAGTCAGTCTGTCAGTGTGATTCAGTAGAATTGTAGAGAGAGAGAGATTGTGTGTGTGTGTGTGTGTGTGTGTGTTGCTGAGAACAAGGTGTCTTTAGTGCAAGCCATCATTAGTCAGTGTGTCAGAGCAGTAGCGTGGAACAGAAGAATGGATTGACAGTCTGATAAATGAGGGCAGCTCCTCTCTCAACAGCACTGCTAAAAACAGACGAGAGAGAGAGAGAGAGAGAGAGAGAGAGAGAGAGAGAGAGAGAGAGAGAGAGAGAAATGTCAGCAGATGAGTTACTGAGCAGATCAGAACTGACATAAATCAAATCTGTCCATGACTTGCTTCATCTTCTCTCCCTCTGTCTAACGTCAGCTCTAAAACTCTCAATACATCATAACAGTCAAAATTGAGAAAATTTGTATGAGAGATCTTGACTGATCTCTTGTACTATCCAGGTAAATGAGCTGAATTCTGTGTATGGAAACACACACACACACACGCACACACGTTGGTGCATCTACTGTATCATTATGAGTAGCCTACATTCCATAGGCATAATGGCTTTTATACTGTAGCCTTTATATTATATCTCCCTACATTAACCCTACCCCTAAACCTACCCATCACAGAAAAAAAACTTTCTGCATTTTTACATTTTTAATAAAACATTGTTTAGTAAGCTTTTTTAAGCCATTTTAATTACGTGCACTCAGGAAATCTCCTCATAAACTGTTTAAAACACACATACACACTCAGTAAGAATTGTATATCAGGTTAGAGATATTTTAAATATCATATTTGCTATTTGATATTGATATTTGTCCATCACAAATCTGCAAAACACTACATTTGTGACCCTGGATCACAAAACAGTTCACAATTAGCACAGGTATATTTGTGGCAATAGCCAACATTGTATAGGTCAAAATTATAGATTTTTCTATTATGCCAAAAATCATAAGGATATTAGGTAAAGACCATGTTCCATGAAGCTATTTTGTAACTTTCCTACTGTAATATATAAGACATTTATTTTTGTGAGTGGATGCAGTACAATTCTGAACATAAATGAGCGATTTTCTCAATGTTTCGATTTTTTTGTACCCTCCGATTCCAGATTTTCAAATAGTTGTATCTAGACCAAATACTGTCCTATCCATAACATTCATGGAAAGCTTATTTATAAAGAAGAATAAATCTCAATTTAAGAAAATTTACCCATGTGACTGATTTTGTGGTCCAGGGTCACATTTAAATAAATATATATATATGCCATTGAAAATCCATACAGGTAAGGGGTTCTAATGTCGGTCGCCATGTTGCCCCTCCATCTTGAAAGTACATTAGCCAAAGAGGGACATACCCGTTAATTCAAGCTTCGCCTTTCGCGTTTATGTTTGTGTTAACACTCATGGACGAGGTCGAACTGGATATGTTAATCCATGTTAATCTTGGTCTACATTGGCCACCGTAGGAGTTAAAATGAAATCGGAATTTAGAGGAACAGAAACTAATATTCACTGGATGGTCATTTATCTTTTCACCGCTAGATGGAGGTAAAAATCACACAGTGTAGCTTTAATTAGTAAGGAGAGGACTAGTTGGTTGTCATAATATTTCAGAATCAAGCGGACGTTGATATTACAGAGTATGAACCAGCCTTGGATTTTTTTTTGCTTGTCTCCATTTAGAGGTTTTATCTAATTTAGATCACTACAACTAAGTATGTACACACATATTATTTAGGCAAGAATGCATCTTATTAAACATACATAAACTGAATGTTAAGTAGTGTTTTGATCTTGATAAAAGATAGGCCTTGTTTATTAAAAATCCACAAATAAAATTCTGTTAATGTCAACCATCGTTTCTTATGTGTCTTGTTCTTATAAATGACGGATAGTCGTGAGTAAAAACCATTCCTCCAACAACACTCCAGATATATGAGAATATGAGAGCACAGATTAAAGCGAGAACGAGAGATGTATTTGTTACTGCTGTCCAGGTTCCTCTCCATGTAGCTGTGTGTTTGAAGACTGAATCCGCAAGTGTGTGACAGCTCACAGCAGAGGCTGACACAAAATAAACACGTTACAGTAATTAACCTTGACAGGCTCAATGCGGCCGCCAGCAGCAACTTACTACTAATGATACAATTAATTTATAATTAAGGCACTGTCTAACCAGAAACAGAGAGAGAGAGAGAAAGAGAGAGAGATTTGATTTTTAGCCCACAATTAGGTCAGTGACAAAGACCCATCATTGCATTATCTCAAAAACAATCAACACAGCAAAACGCTCAAAGTTAAATCCCCCTCAAACACAGCACAACAAACCTCATTGAAACACCACTGCAATATAAAGGTTCCCAAATCTTGCACCTCCTTATAATACTTAAACTCAACTAAGATCCTAGATCTAATAAATACCTTAAACAACAGTACACTATCCTGGCAATGCATATTTTGAATCATATTTTTCCTTGAAATATATATTGCCATTTTTGCCAGGCCAACAATAAATCAACTTCATTCATAGATTATGGTCATACATTTGGATGGCTGTATTTACTAACAAGCATGACCCTCAGATTGTAGACTACCACAGCTGACAGGAGCGGATTATACACCCATAACTCATATAGCCGGTGTTTGTCGATTTCTCGACAGATAGCAGATAGAGTTTTTACAACACCAAACTTGCAATTTCAATTTGTGGTCAATGTTTGACTACTGATAGATGACATACACATCTGGTTTCCAAAAGTATCTTTCTCCATTGATTACCATTACAAATTGGCTTTGTATTCCAACAAAAGTAAATGGCCCACTGAGTGTAGAGAAAATGTCGTTACATTTTTTTTTTTTCGTTACGTGTTTTTGTTTAAAACACTTTTAGTGTTATTTTGCAATGTTTGTTTCTTTGCTCTACTCAGTCTTGCATCTGGTATTTGAATTTTGTTGGTCCCTCTGCTGGTGAAACAAGGAATTACACTGGACTACCTGTTTTGTTGCATGACGTGTATCCTAGTGCGCCATTGAAGACATTTTTGAGTGAATTTTTAAAAGCCTGTGACTCAAAGCAATCCAACAGCACTTTTTCCAACATTTGCTACCCACCATTGTCAGAACTTAGAATTCCACTTCTCACATTCACTGGTGAGTTTTTTGACTCTGCAAAGGCCTATCACACTGTTCATCATATCTGATTTATGTAATATTTATTGTTGAGCATAAGGATTCATTTGTAGTCTTCAGAGAAGACAGTTTTATCAGACCATATGGCCCTGTCTGGAACACACACATTCCATCTGTAGGATGCCTGTAAAACACACACACACATGCTCAGAGTCAGGCAAACACAAGCCTTTACTAATGGTCCAGCACTGTTTTTTTTTTAAGGATATAAATACGGAATGTGTCATGTGCGTCAGAATTAGGATTGGTGTGAACATTTACTGCAAATATTTGTGAAGAATATCACGATTTTGAATCAAAGCAATGCATTCCCATAAAGTATTATTTTTATATATAGTTTTACTAATATTTTAAATAAGGTTTTATTCTCACATTAATTCTTTGGTTATTTTGCCGTTTTTATTATATTTTGTTTTGTTAATTTTAAATCGTAATTTTAGCACATCATTTAGCTTATTTCAGATAGTTGCCAAGACATATTACTAATATATTATATACAATTAATTTACAGTTTTCTATTTATTTATTTTTTATTTATTGTCGCTTTATTTTTAATATAGTTACTATACAGGGATCTGAATTTTCCATTTCAAGAAATAATACATTAACATTATGTCAGCTTAATTTCATAAACAAAAAATGTTTTTTAATAGTTTTCATTTTATTTATTATTTTTTTATTTAACAACATGGCATGAAGAAATTCACATTCGAGATAAAAAAAATGTGTCCAACAAATGAACTCATTTTTTTTCTTATCACCTATTTCAGGAGTTTACCAGTTCATATGATTCTTACATAATGAAGGTAAACACGTTTGTACAAGATGGAGGGTGGTTTTGTCAGCTGTTTATATACTCTTGCATTATATGACAGGATAAGATGAACAAGATACTTTACAAACCTGAAGCTATTTTTACAAGAATGCCCTCTGAATGCATTGATTGATGTATTGTTGGGCTTAAAATAGAAAAATTGGCAAGACAAAAGGGGTAACCGAAAGCTTCTTTTCTTCATTTATGTCCACCTCCCTAAAACAGGAGTGAAGATTTTCCACGAAACAGTCCCAATAAGAGGGATTGAGTTTCCACTTAAATACCACAGAGAGGGATCTAGTTTAGCTTCTGGTGTTCTTTACCTTTTAATACATGGAAGTTCACTTAGTCCCTTTGCTCAAGAGCAGGAGACAGGGATCAGGAAGGGAAGACAGCAGAAGTGAGGGAGAGAGAGAGATGTCTGTATCTGTCAGCACGAGGGAGACTAAGCTCTGACAGGTGTGCAAGCAGTCAGTCACCTGTCAGCACTACAGAGAAATGAAAGCGAGAGAGGGGACAGAGGCTGTCTGCCTTTGAGCATGACCCATTTACCACACACACACCTGTCCTCATACACCACCAAAGACACACACTCTCTGTCAGAGTCCACCTATGTAGGTCAAAGGCTGCCTGAGGCTATCCCAGAATTCCCACAGATGATGACAGAGAATATTGTGTCCTTCTAAATCTTTCTTCATCTTGCTCTATCCCCCCCCCCCCTCCCACACCGATCAAAATTTGCATCCTGTCATCCTCACCTTGTCAGAAAAAGCAAGACAAAATTAGAGAGTCTGGATGTCTACACCAGACAGGCTCTGTTCTGTGTTTATGCACTTTTTTTTACAGTGGAAAATGAGATGTGCAAATGGAGCCAAATAAATGCATCTTCTTTGACAAGCCTTTGTGCTTGAGCTCTCCCCTCCGACACCACAAGAGTGGGACTGCTGACAGTTTTATGGCTGTATAGAACCAGAAAGGGAATGATAGGGGACGAGTGGAAGCAAAAAGTTATGCCAAAATGCTGGATGAAGCTTATGGCTCCATCCGAAACCAAAGACAGCTGCCTTGCAGCCTTGATATCAGTCAGTCATTGACTTAACAGATGCCGTTTTTAACCAAACACATATATATTAATACAAAGCATATGAATACAATGCATATTGCTTAGCAGAAGTGGAAACATGTTTTTTTTTATGAAGTATTTGTTTCTTTTACAAAATAATACAACTATAATATAATTGATATATATAGATATATATATATAATTTCAATTATTTTATAATTTTATTATATACACACACACACACTATATATAGACCATTTTGCATTTTGCTGTTCCAGTTTGTAACTGTTTTCTTTATTTCACATGTAAAGAAAACATCTTAAAGATGTTTGTTTAACTTTTTGATTCAGTTTTAAATGTTCCGTTGGTTGTATTTTATCCCAGCTTTTATGTAGTGTTAAAAAACTGAAACAGGAAGTGCTTCTGGACCAGTATTGTTTACATCTTGCAAAATGGTCTATACTATATCCAGAGGCAGACAGAGTACACAGCTTTATTACTGGAGTAAAAGTACAGATACCCCTTGCTAAATTTTACTGAGAATACTTGCTGAATACTACTTGAGTATTCGTTGAATGAACCAAATGACTCGAAAAAAGATTTGTTAATTTTGATGAGCGAGTTCGAACAGCAGAGTCACGAACATGCATCACGGAACAGAGCAAGGCGAGCATTTGAGCTAATAAAACTTAAACTTTTTTTTTTAAATGAACGATCGTTTCGCTAGATAAGACCCTTATTAATCGTCTGGTGTCGTTTAATACCCGTTAAATGCTGCAATGAAACTGTCATTTTTTGGACCTTGAAACGGTTGGGGTCCGTTGTATGGAGAAAAATCCTGTAATGTTTTCATCAAAAAACTAAATAATTTCTTTTCGACTAAAGAAAGAAAGACATGGACATCTTGGATGACATGGGGTGAGTAAATTATCAGCAAAAGTTTTTTTTGTTTGTTTTGTTTTTTTTTTAAAAGTGAACTAATTCTTTAAGTACTGTACTCAAGTAAATGTGCTCCGTTACTGTATGGCTCTGACTATGTGTCACAAACGGAACAGGAGTTAGACAGGTCAGTCAGACAACCTATTTACGGGTTGGAGATTCAGACAGAGATATGGTGAGTATGCAAGTAGACGATGTTCAGGATGGAACTCAGCTGAAGGATAACCAGAGTCTTTGTTTACAGATGGGGATGGAAAGTCACTGTGAACAGGTTGATGACCGGAGACTGAACTTCCATGTGAAGGTTAGCAGGTGATCAATGGATGGAACTCAGATAGAGGTAGGTTGCAGGTAAGTAGCATGATAGTCTGAGACAAGACCAATGAGTGTGAGAAGAAGAGTTGAACTGATGAGGTGAAAGTGATGGTGATTAAAACTCTGATCTGATTTGATCTGGGGACTATGATCGAGTAGGAGGATTGAGTGAAGCTGGTGGATTTATGTGTTTTTAAATAAATTATATAATTTTTACTTAACTATATGTTAATTGGACATGTCTTCAGTGGCTTTCTGCCCCCAAGCATTTTTCAGGTTTTGGACATGGCCTATGTGTCTCAATGTCTCACCCAGTCCAATTTGTCCAAAAGGGAGTGTACAACCTCCCTTTTACATTTAACACAAGTTCGTAATCATCCAATGACGTCTCCTGGAAGTAAGTGTTTGTGTGGGAGTGTTTCTTTCCGTGGCCGAGCGGCTGTCCTCGTTCCTCAGAGAGACTGCCACTCAGACTGATGTTCCAGGGTCTGACAGCACCCGCTTACACATGTCACTTGACATTACACACACACACACAAACACACACTTACACACACTGACTGCCAGGAGGATTGGGAGGGGTGCCCACATCCTGCTGGGAGCCCACATATAGACACATACACACTGTTCTCACTGTCTCACGCAGCTTGTGCTTTCTGTGAAAACGTCTTTACCCTTGTGATCTGACCAAAATCACATTCGCTATTTTAGTCGACAGACCACTGAAATTAATAAGACATGGTTTAGGGTGGAAAGGAGGGTAGCGTATGCTGAATTAGTGTGTGGGCAGGTGCCCAATACGGATCACATGACCAACTGGATGCCACAGCACTGTGCGGTCAATCAAATTGTTATCAGAGCGATCAGTCGTGTTGTTGTGTGTATGCATGCATGTGCCAGTGGGTGGTATGATGGCAGATGGAAATAGGTGTGAAAGTGTGTTTAAAAAGAAGTAGGCAAGCAAGTTAATTTGTGTTGAGAGTCTGCGTACGCGTGGGTGAGAAAAGCGAGACAAGGGGAAGATGAGATTAATACACATAGGAGAGAAAATCGCCAATGAGATAACTCGTTGTTTCTCTTAGACAGCCATGAAATTACATGGACTCTTGCCTCTCAGACAGTGTCTCAAACTGTGTTCGGTCTGCTCAGAAACCAAATTCTGAAATCAAAAATGTGTTTTCAGACATGTACACAAAGATTTCTTATCCAATTCATCCAGGTCAAGACCAAATAAGCCAAAATCATTATGGGCGGGGGTGGGGGGGGGGCATAGAGTGCTAAAGTGATGATGTCACTTTTTAGGACAACTCGGAAGCTAGCAGCGCATGGGTTCCCTTGATCGAAAAGCTATGCACTTTCCCCATAGACTTTTGGAAAATTGCAAAAAATAAGATCTGTGTTTAACAAAGAGTTGTGACCCTTACACGTTTGGTCTATCAAGATAATCTTTACAAGTTAATCCAAACGTGGTGGCTTTAATCAAAATTTCAATGCTGATCCAACATACTTTAAACATTGAAATGTCCATCTCAATGAAAATGATGGGTCACAATTATCTCAATGCACCTTGTCAATGTCTGGGCTCTGAGCAATAACATCGTCCTCTCTGTAACGTTGTAAGTATAACTGACATGGTAAGACTTATGTGTCAATGTGTTTGTTTAGGTGTGTATGGCCTGGGTTAGGGAGGGCAGGCAGGTCTATGATTGGTTAAAGGGTTAGTGTCAGTGAGAACCTGCTGTGTGTGTTTGTGTCTCGGCCTGTGGTTTGTGAGGAGGTCATTCAATCAACGGCTCTGTCCACCCGACTGATATATTTAGAGAGAAACTGGACGGAAGACAAAATGAAAGAAAGAGGGATCACTTCAAGCAGGCAATGTGCAGGTCTGAGTAGGGGTCGCTTGTGTTTGTACAGGTTTGGCTGTTTGTGAGTGCCAAATTTTTGCATATGTTCTAGTAAAAGATGTTGAAAACTGACTTTTGAAGTGGTTTTCGCTATTTGAAAGATTCATAAATCAAGCCTTGCCTAAATCAAATCATGGTTTTGCATTAAATCTAATGCTGTCAACAAGTTTCTGAAAAGGTTATGTTTAGGGGTGAGGTACAGTAAACATCGTCTTCATATAAAAACCATTGCGTCCTCACTAACGCTAATGTGTGTGTGATGAATGAAAGAGAGAGAGGATAAAGAGAGAACTCTTGAAAGATCGCTGTGTGTGTTTGTATCTTATCCAAACACACATATTCCCAAACCCCCGCAACCGCAGAGTGAGTACGAGATGATATCAGAATAAAGAGGTATGCTGAAAGCAGACAAATCTGACTGCAGAGAGAGAGAGAGAGAGAGAGAGAGCACAGTGAACACAGACATCACCCATCACAAATACTCCTTCACCCACAGCAGCCTGACAGACACAAAGGGAGGGAGGCGAAGATGAGAAAGAAGTGATAGACAGAGGGAGAGAGTGAGTGAAAGAGTCATCACCAGGGATCACTCCACTGCGTACCGTGAAAAATGTGTCTCTTTTTGTTGGCGGAGGGCTGAGATTAGGCTGTAGCCCGTGGCCATAACAGTGCCGCCTGAGACGCAAGAGTATTCTCTTTAACTAATGAAGATCCGCAGACCGTATGATTGTCTGTCTGACACTCTAAGATGAGTCCGTCATCTGTTGGCACGGCTTTTAAACCGTGCCTGAATGTCTTCGGAGAGAGCATCAGTGTCTCAGCTATTAAAGTCTCAGTAAAGCCTGTATGATTTCCTTCTTTGAACTTCTATGTGGGGAGAGGGTTTTTTTCCCCCTTGCTGAAGACACTTTCTGATTGACAGTTTTGGTTTGAAGGCCTTGAAAGAGGTAGAGAAGGAGAGGAAGACTATCTCTTTCTGGCAGCCTATCACACTTATCTTTACCTCAGTGACAGGCATAGTCTGGTTAGGGATTATGACTCCAGCGCACAGCCGAGGATGTGCTGTGGGCTGAACATAGTGATTGACACCTGTCTCTGAGTGAAGGCGGACTCAGACGGCACAATCTGGGCATCGCTCATCCGTACCGACGCTTCCGTCCAGCAGACCTCAGATCAGACTGGGCGCTCTATTTTACAATGGTGTCATTCAGCACTGTACTGTGGGCTCTCTGTTGTTTCATGAAAGGAATTATAGGGTGTTTCTATTCAGCATACCCATCCAGAGGAAAGATAAATCACAAATGGGATCTCTTTAGTATTGCAATAGTTTCTTCTAGCCTTCAATTAGTTTAAGTGGAGTTTTCTGGTCCAATGACCTCACATGTGTCTCCTATTGAAGCAATATCAACAATGTTTCTCCTTGTGCTAATCTGCCAAAATATGAAAGTCTTTCAAAGGAAGATTTCAATGTGAACTCAGGTACAGTATTTCTCATCAAAATCCTCCAATGAACAAAATGTATAATATGTGCTATATCTAGGGTTGGGTATCGAGAATCGAGTATCGATTGGAACCGGGACTAACTTTTCGTTTTTCCCGGAATCGTTCAAAAGTTAAAATTTCGATTCCTAGTTTCGAAATTCACACTCCGCCGACCAGAAGAAGAAACCGCTGAACAACACCAATGAAGAAGCGTCTACCGGAAGTGTTGGCATAACCACGCGAGTCGAACATGAGTAGCTTACGTCGGCGGTCCAAAGTGTGGCTTCATTTTTCTAAAAATATCAAAATCTCGGCAAAATTCAGAGTATTTCCCTTAAGAAAGGAGTATTTCCTTCAGAAAGACCATTGGTTAGCAAGGTTAGCTAAACTTTTTTTGACCCTGCCTCTTAAAAGAATCGGAATCAAGAATCGTTGGGAACCGGAATCGAAACAAGGAATCGGAATCAGAATCGTTCAAATTCAAACGATACCCAACCCTAGCTATATCCAAGTTATATGTATTGCTTTACTATACTGTAAAAATATTTTCGAAATTGTAAACAAATCAAAGGTTATTGGAGTATGTTCTACAATACAATACCACTCTTTCTACTTCATAATAAGATAATTTTAATAATTTATTTACTTCAAAAATTCACTTCAAATTCAATGTCTTACTCGCCGATTCTTTGCAATTTTTGAGGTAATTTACTAGCAACGAGTGAAAATGTTTCACCGTAAATCCTTCACTCTATTTTGTTTTTCTTTCAGTATATATGTCAACAATTCTCTCAGTCATGTCTCAAATTGGGGTCCGGGGAGTCCAAAAGTAATTTTAGGGAAAGAGAAGTGCAACAGAACACAGGCTTCCGTGTGCCCCAATAATAACCAACTGCAGAACCGCAGAGCCATAGATCACAGCAGTCTGAGGACAAAAGCATCAGGCCAGCAGTCTCACACCCGTGTTGGGGTGGCGCTTATAGCATCATTAAGGGCAGGTTTAGTGGTTGGGTGGGGTTCACATTCGCTAAGGTTGAGCTTATAGAAGTGAAGGGTAAGGTTAGTGTAATACAATCATCAGCACCACCCTAACTTCAGGTCTGAAGATGGTGGTCCAGAAAGATGGTGTGCTCTTATTATTAAGAATGGGAGAAAGTGCAACACGCAATGCGGTGGAATAAGTCCCTCCTTTTAAAAGAAAAGAACTTTGCCTGTTTATTGGATTACATGTCTGGATTGTCCCTATTAAAGCTGCATTTGGATCTGAACCGCCATGTCTCTGAGCAGCTTCGTGACAAATACTATCACATGAAATAGACGTTGATGCCGTTGAAATTCTGTAGCGGAGCGATGAGATCTCAGATTATTATCTATTCTCATGCAAACTTCACTTAGCCAAAGCAGCAAAACCTACTCCATGTTATAAATATGTTAGACCTATAACTTCCGCATAAGGGTAGTCTCCCTGAGGAAAAAAATGGTTCATTCGCTGCTGTAGGAGGGGAAGAATTTTGCGAACTCGTTAATTCACCTAAATCAACAACTTGTAAGACCCTATTTCGACTAAGCTACTGAAAGAGATGCTTCCAAATGTCATAGATCCTCTTCTTACTATCATTAATTTGACTTTGTCTCTATGATATGGACTAAAACCCTTTAAGCTGTCTATGATAAAACCACTTGTTAAAAAACACAACTTGATCATACAAAATTAGTCAATTACAGGCCGATCTCGAATCTGCCTTTTCTGTCAAAGATACTGGAAAAAGCAGTATCTTCACAACTGTGTTCCTTTCTTGAAAGAAATGATAAGTAAAAGTAAAAACACTGTTGCACATTCTTTCAGAGCGGTTTGCAATCACCGAATAACCCACATTTATGCCAAGCAATTTCTTTGATCTGCTGATGAATTATTATTTTTTTCATAATTTAACCTTTATTTTACCAGGTAGGCCGATTGAGAACAAATTCTCATTTACAACGGCGACCTGGCCAAGATAAGGCGAACAAATGTGCAAGACAACTTAGAGTAACATAAGTGCAAATTAAAATTACAGTGAAACACAATACAAGTTCAAGAGAACAAGATAAGGTGTATGTGAATTCTGTTTAGCAGCATAGCTAAGGCACTTGCGGATATATTTTAATATATTTAAAATATATTACAGTATAAAACATTTTACTGGATATACAAGGAATAAAGTGTGTCTAGCAGGTAGATCATTTGACTGCATGGATTATATGCCTGCAATTATGGGAAAGAGCATTAGAGAAATATCTGAGCAACAAGACTAACAAAAGAAAGTCAGCAGGTATGACAGTAGTGCAGTTGAAAGAGGTCCACTGCAATGCAGGCATAGCATAAGGGAGAGAAGTTGAAGACAGTTAGCAGGTACATAGATCGGACAGTTGTTGAGAAAGGAGTAGTTTAAAGGCAACTGGTGATACAGTAAGTACAAGGGGGACTCTGCCAAGCAGAGACTTATAAATAAGTTGGTACAAATGAGTTAAACGCAGAGTTGTTAATGACGGCCAACTGACTAATACATAGAGCTTGCAGTGGTGGGTGTTGCAAGGGGCATTAGTAACAAAACGTATGACGCTTTGGTAAATCACGTCCAGTTGTCTCAGCAGGAAGTTCAAGGCAGTTCTATAAATGACATCAAAGTCGAACATTGGACAGAACTGTGAATTCGTCAAATTTCGACATTTTTTTTTAAATCTTACCTCCTAATAATGCCTAATAATGTTTATAAGCACCACACTGGTTTGTTTAGGGGTTGCCAGTGTAAACGCATACCGTTATAATTCTGCTGTTGTGCCGCTGCAGACCAGATATGTTTTATTACATGGAAAGCTAAAACTAAATCTCAAAAAAAAAAAAATGGTCTTTTGGTCATCTGAAACATAATATGAGTATAACACACAGTTTTTCAGACATAAGCTATGTTGTGATGAGTGAATGTGTGTGATCTAATGTGCGAGACATAATAGGTCTTCAGTGTCTGAGTTTCAGTGTGTGTGCGATAGTGGGCAGCTTGTGTGCATCTACCACCAGAAGAGATCAAACACACTGCTCAGCAGCTGCCAGAGTCTGCCTTTTATCTCACTCTCTCGCTCTCTCTCTCTTCCATACTTTCTGAATTAACCATCTCTGGTTCACTTACCATGAGCCCATGTCTCCACCCATATCTGTCTTTTTCTCCTTATTCTTTTCTTTACTATCAATCTTTCTTCCCTTTCCTCAGTCTCTCATCCCTGTTTCTCTGTCTCGATCCTTCATAACCCCCCCTCCTTCATCCTACATCACAATTTATCTTTCCCCACTGTCTCCCCACTGACTCCCTCCCTTAATCTCTCTCTTTCTCCTCTCTCGCTCTTAATCTCTCTGCATCCCATCCTTCTTCTTCTTCTCTCTCTCTCTGGTGTTAATGTGGGGGTGATTGAGGAGTGCTGGATGTGTGCTGTGACAGGGCTCATCTCTTGCAGTGATGCATGGTCCGCCCGCTCCTCCCCGTAGCCCCATTACACCCTGATTAATCGTCCCTGTTTAACTCAATAATTCATCCCTTAAAAAACAAAACCTCCACTGGGAGCGATGCTGGGAAGAGGGGGCTGAGCAGAAAACAGGCACACACACACAAAAAAAAAAACAGCCACAGAGCAAGAGATATGGGTGGAATAAAACGAGGGAGGCAAAAGGAATGTGTCCTTGTTCTTTTATGTGATGAACTAGACCACAATGAGGCGTGATGTTATGTCACTGAGGTGATAGCGGAGCCTTAAATTTGATATGCTTACAGTGTGATTCAGACGTGACTTTTCATGCTCTGTTTCCTAGAATAGCATGTTCCAATAAGTATGCAACTCGATGTTCTCAATGTTGCAAGTTTGTGCTCTCTTGCAGTTTGTTATTTGATGTCTCTGTTCCTTTAAGGGACAATTCATCCAAAAATTAAAATTCTGTCATCATTTCCTCACCCATTTGTTGTTCCAAACCTGAATGATTTTCATTCTGCTGTGGAACACAAAACAAAATGTTAAGTAGAATGTGCCTTTTCCCCAGTGCAAGTTAATAGGGACCATAGTTGTCAAGCGTATAACAAGAAAAAGCACCATTAAATGTACATAAAACTTGTGCTCTATTATTTCAAGACTCTTAAAGTAGCTTTGTGTGAGAAAAAGACTGAAAATCTTTCCAAGATCTCATTTGAATGAATATTCAAAATCTCATTTGAATGAATATTCATTAGCAAGAATAAGATTTTTAAAAAAAGAAAAAAAGTGCACTACCATTAAAAGGTTTCAGTAAGTTTATTTTTCTTTTGAAAGAAATACTATGTTTTCAGTGGTGTATAATGATAATGAACCATTATGTTTTTATTACCTTAGAATGAGCCATTCTATCTATCTACTGCGAGTCCCCTTACATTGAAATAGCCACTTTGCGACGACATGTTTCTACAGTAGCCCTAAACGGACAAACTACTTTCGTAGACTAAGTTTCGTCACTATGTTGTTCTTCAAGCAACGAAGCTAGCTAAAGTCAGCGAATAAAACACTGACACAATGATGAACAAGTAACAATAATATGATATAATGACATTGTTTTACTGAATAATTAAGTAAACACAATTTCTTAATTTATCTTTGTAAAGAAACCTCACTGCTTAACTAGCTATTATCAGCTGTCTCAGACAATGATGTCTTTTCCTGCCGTTCAACATAACTTCTGTTGGTTGCAATTTGCAACCTCACCACTAGAAGCCGCTAAAACTTACACACTGCACCTTTAAATCGATCAAAAGTGACAGTAAAGACTTTCACATTGTTCATTTATATATATATATATATATATATATATAGTCTATTAAGCAAAGAATATTGAAAAAATGTATCATTGGTTTCCTAAAAAAAATATAGCGCAAATGTCTTCAATTGTGTTTGCACTAAGTTGGCGTATTAGAACGATTTCTGAAAAATCATGTGACTTAATGGCTGCTGAAAATTCTGCTTTGCCACCACAGAAATAAATTACATTTTAAATATATTAAAATAGAAAACAGTTATTTTATTGTAGTAGTATTTCACAATGTTATTTTAGGTTTCACTGTATTTCAAATAAATTAAAAAAATTAAAAAAATCTAACTGACCTCAAACTTTTAAACGTTGGTTCTGTCTGTTTCTCACAAAATGCTATTGCATTTGTATTTGCTATTGACTTATCTGAAGACTGCTGTACGCTCAGCCATCAGGAAGTTAGTGCTTCTAATTGACTTCACTTTTCTCTGTTGAAGTCTATGGGGTCGCTTTGTCCATTTCTTTTACTGTCTATGGTCCAGACAAAATTCTCAGCTTTTGCGATTTGCTTTGCCATGTCTTTTGACTTTGCGCTACTAGGGAGAGAAGTAGAAGGAAGGTTGTAAGCCGGTGCGAGGACTTGGTGTTGTTGTGTGGCAGTGCCTCACATTGCCACCTAGCTGCCTGGAGTGCATACTACATCAAATTTCACACACTCACACTTTTGCGTCACCACATGCATGCAGATTTCCCACACAAAGTGTTCGTCTAACCGCAGAATAAAAAGTGATAACGCACTCACTTTTGCGTTTTCTCTTCAGTATGTAAACATAGCCTAAGAAGACTAACACATTGTTGTCATAAAGACAACTTTATAGTTCCTTTTTGTAATTTTTGGAGCAACAGTCATCATTCATATTATGGAAAGCATAACAGTATTGAACATTTCCAGGTAAACTTTTCCTTTTGTGTTCCACAGAAGAATGAATTTCATACAGGTTTGGAGCAACATGAGTGTGCGTAAATGATCATTTTGTGTGAACTGTCCCTTTAAGGGAATCTTTTGTTTTCAGGAATGTGTAACAGCAGTTTGCAGTGAAATGTAACTAACCTTGTTCTCCCAGCTCTCCATATTTATCTCTCCCAATTTCTCACCAACATTCTTGCCTCCCAAGCCCAGTGCTAATAACCTTTCCCCAATAGCGCTCTAAGGGAAAACCTGAGCGATCAAATGAGGTCATGAGTTGATGGCAGAAAGGAAAAGGGCCTGGTGCCAATCATTCAATCCAGCGAGGAAAGTAAACATGGACAGGTTAGACATAAAAGACCTCATGGAGTTTTGTTATGGCTCATATGGCTTAGTGTCACGTGTTTGACAACTGCACTGGCTTGTAGCAACGTTATGACATGTCCAGCTCTGTCTACGATATGGAACTTGTTTTGCAATGTGTTCAGAAATGGCAGTGCTTCGCTGAGAGGATTGAATTTTAAAAAAAAAGCAGGTTTATTCACTGAATTCAGTCATGGGTATACATTTTTCAAAGGTGAATCGAAATCATGTCGCAATTGCGTATTATAAAGTCAGAAATGCATGATATTAAGACGAAATTGCGTGTTGTAAAGTCAGAATTGTGATATAAAAACTATTTTGAGGGGAAAAAAGTTAGTCTTTTTTCTCCCTAAGAATTGGCCTGATAACTTGCCATTGTGAGTTTATATCTCACAGTTCTGAGAAAAGTTGTCAAAATGTCGAGATATAAACTCGCAATTATGTTATAAAGTCAGAATTGCAAGATGTAAACTCAGAATTGTGGGGAAAAAAGTAAAAAAAATGCAACTTTTTATCTGACAAAATTGTGAAGTCAGAATTGTGAGAAATAAAGTCGCTATTGCGAGATATAAAGTTGCAATTCTGAGAAATAAAGTCGCAATTGTGAGATAAAAAGTTGCAATTCTGTCTTTTTTTTCTCACAATTGCGACTTATTTACTTTTATTCAGTGGCGGAAACAAGCTTCCAAAGAAACCATACTTTTTGTGGAAACTTTTTTTTTTCAAGATTCTTTGATGAATTAGAAGGGTTGTTTTTTTTTGTTGTTTTTTTAAAGGATTAATTAGATTTTTTTGCAACATTGTTAGTGTCTTTGCTGTAATTTTTGATAAATTTAATGCTCTTTGCTGAATATTTATTTCTTCTTCTTCTTCTTCAAAAAAAAAAAAATTTACTGGGCCCAAACTTTGAACAGTAGTGTAAATGAGCATTTTTTTTGTGTGTGTGCGTTCATATCTACAACCAGCGATTTTAAACTAGCAAGGTTTTACTCTGAGTCGCAGGGATGAATCCTCCATCACTGATTTGAGTATGAGTCTGAGTGTCTATAAACACACAACACAAGACAATGACAGTAAATGTGTATTCTGTCTGTCTGAGAAAGCAGAGATAGTATCAGTTGTACTCCTGCTGTACACCAGCTGATAACAGCCAGACTCCGGCTCCTTCCTCTCACAGATAAACACGGCCTCCATACCAAACTGTGTGCATGTGAGTGATAGGCGATGTGTGTGTTTATTGTGCGAGTGTGCACAAGTGAAGTGTGAGGTGTGTTGCGCAGATTATCCGGTCGGAGTTCATCTGACAGATGTACATCACACAGATATACACAGCTATCTCTTCATTTGCTGAGAGACATGACTATCTATGCTGGAAACAACAGATCAGTGTTTGGTGTGAGAATGCTTTGGCGTAATATAAAAGTCCAAGACAAAAAATAAGAAAAGAAAAACACAAGTTTTGATATGTAGCCTAGAGATTAGTACACACTGAGCTGTTGTGTTTATATGAGAAACAAGGGTTTAAAGGGTTTAGTCTGTGTCACATTCTGATCTCATTCCCCTCTGTTTTCTTTCATAAATGAAAAAATAAATAATATTTGAGCATGTTTAGAATAGCATACTCGCTTACAATTTACTGAGCACTGTTCTGCATACTGCCAACCACTTTTTAAATAGAGTGAAACAGTACTTAAATGATAAATGAAGTTGAAAGTAAGCAAATGAAATGAAAATGAAGCATACAAAAAATCGTG